>DWUN01002383.1:0-13979 GCA_018249975.1 Passova gellias | reverse complement strand
GTATTGCACCCGAGCAAAGCCGGGGCGGGTCGCTAGTTATTTTATAAATTAAAGGTCCCAGAAGCGTTGATACATTTCTTTAGAAGGAACGCAAATATTTAAAATTTACAATGATAAATTTACATCTTTAATGATACCTAGGTCGGTCACTCAGTGCCGGCGGTCGAGTGTTGCCTATTTCTGCATCAATCTCCTTCATCAAACGCTCTTGTAACCCTTGGTCGCTAACTAGGTAAAGGATCAGAAATCCCGCCGTATTACTGACGGTTTCCATCCCAGCCTCGAGAAAGTCTCTGCAGATTGTTTGAAGCTCTTCCTCTGAATCTGTTTAGTAATTATTAATTTTAATAGTCAAATAAAAGTGTGGTTTTCCTTACTACATACAATTTATTTGATGTAGGTTTCAATGTAGGTTTTTATGTAATTAGTTTTAAATAATACAATACTTACACGAATCCTTGTTCTGAGTAATTTCAATTAAAAACGTGTCTATTATATCACGTGGCTTATTAAAATCGATGGTTTGTCGATGTTCTTCAATAGTATCCTAAAATAAAAATTTCGGTACAATATTGCAAACTCTTATGTGTATTAATACAATATGCGTTCTGCCGGGATGCATATTATGTCGCTACGTGCTGTTTTAGACAGTGGCTCCTACGTCACTGCTCCACCTATCTGAGACTATGAACATTTTATGAATCCCTATAAAACTGAAGCTTATGAATCCCTCTAAAAAAATATCGACAACCTCGTAAGAAAAAGGCTACTAAAATTGCAAAAGATCTCATGAAAATTTACCACCATTGTTCACATTCAGTGGTACCTATATGGTATTTAACTTTTACGAATTGTTCAAATGACAAACTGTAACAATACAAAAACTTTCTCATGTAAACAATATTTGTAGTAAAAGAATATATACTAACATATACCGATTACAGATATGTACATTGTATCTTGTTTGTATTACAAGGGCCTGCCATTACGCGCGAAAGAATGTCATGTCCGTGAACCAAATAAAGAGATTATTTTTATTATTATCGTTTGTCCCGAATTACATATTTTTAATTGTGAATTTTAAAGTTAATCATATTTATAGCTGTATTCTAAATTTATCTATTCATTACAATCTTTATAATAATAATTGGGCAATTCCACTACGTTTTGGTAACTGAACAGCTGATAAATATACTTATATTCCATATAACACCTTTATTGATATTTTTATTACACCTGGACAATGAACAAACAAAAGTGCTAATCAACAAATGGTTTTTCTGTGTGGGAATCGAACTCACGGTTTCCGTGTTTGCTATTAAGTTCACTAATCCAGCCAGTGAAATCATAACACGTCACCTAACGTAAAAGACATCTAATTGATACAAACAGTTTTTGGGACTCTTCTCGAGAAGTATTGAAGTAATCACCAGAAAGACGCACTCATAGCTCTAAAATAGGGCCGTAACAGTAATGATCTGAAAACTATCCTCGATTTCGATCTGATGGATGGATGTACCTTAACGCTTAAATAATGGGGTTCCTTTTGGAAATAATAATTGTTAATCGTAAAATATATACTGCAGTAATACCCTAGTGAATTACAGATACCTAGATATCTAGTAGAAAGCTATACAGCTTTCTACGAGATCTCTAGGTCACGAATTCCTAGCACATAATAGAGATATTGTAGGGTTCGTTACATTCGAGTATTGTGCCTTAGTGGCTAAGCCAATATGCCTGGCCGTTATTGATAATGCCGAAGGCAAGTGAACTCTAGCAACCCGAACTTGGAAAGACTTGTAGGTATACACATCTTTAATTTTTTTTTAAACAATGACTAATGATTTTTACAGTATCATGTTTTTTTTATATTCAATGACAATAACGAAAGAGTAAATTTAATCTTACCTTTAAGAATTTTGTCAAAGTACCATTTAACTTCATCGACTCTGTATATCCGATCAGATGCGGGACAATGTGTCTAAGAAACGGCATAAAGTTCATAAGCCCTCCGCTCATATCCGTTACACGGAATATTCTGGTTATCGTATGACATAAATATTTCAGTTCTTGGTCTTCCAAATCATACCTTCAAACAAGTGATATTATGAAAGGAAATATTGAAACAATATTAAATGATGTATGAACGCTGTTGGAAATTTATGCAACATATTGAAACTTGCCTTTTCCCTGCTACTAATCTCCACAAGATGTTAACAACGCTCACATCAAACATATGATTAGCGTAAACTGGCTTTCCAGCGTCAGACATGTGTAATTCGATAAGGGCCTTGCATTCTTCGCTGATGTATTTCTCCATGACATTGGTCCCAAAGCCGAAGTTTTTCATGCCCCGTAGTACTGCGCGGCGAGTTCTATTCCAAACCGGACCATCGCTAAATACTAGTCCTGATGTGCATGAAATGAGCAAACCAATTCTGATAACCATATCAAAACGTTAATTCAAAAATGTATGCAAGTGACCATAAGAGATGGAAGTGAAACTCCATGCTCTTTATGTACGGAATAACACTTCTAAGCCCAGGAAATTTATAAATCTCAATTTCTCATACGGTGTTCACAATTTTTCATCGACTAGGATCATTAATAATGAAAATAAATCTTAAGCATGATTCAATGCGGTAGAACAACAGGATATGTATTCCTTTCAAGACTTTTATGTGCATTGCGATATTAGAAATGTTGAGTAAGAAAGTTGTGCGGGAGATAGAATGCGCCCTAATAACCAAAGCTGTTGTGAAACCAACTGTGAGCGATACTCACCAATTTTCTGGCCATAGCTTCTCAAGAGGTAAAAGAAATTATCGGGCCTTCCATCAAACACTTCCATCGAGGAAACCTCTTTTATCATTTCCCTCCCTGATATTATCACAACATTCATAAGCCCCAACCGTAAACCTAACACAGGACCGTAATTTTTTGACCACCATTGCCATACTATGTGATGATATTTCAGCTCCCTTAACTTCCACCATACGGATAACAAATTGCCTATTACAGGCAACTGAGTGGGACCTAAAAAGAGAAATATTACTTATTCTATTAAGATGACTTAAAATGGAATCAATTCAAATATTAACCTGGAGGATAGTTTGCCGGTCTCTGAAATTTATATGTCCAAATAATGATGAACAAAATAAATATAAATATGGTCCACATTTCGTGAGTGACGGACGCGTCTAACTGCTTCAATTGTAATTCTATAAGTGAAGCTTGAGAACCTTAAGGACAGTGTCTTGACAAGATACGATCGTAAAAATAAAGTGAGGATATTGAATATTTAAATTTTCTGAAACACAATAAGATACTTACGTTCCTACTACTTTTATCTAAACATTTAAAATATTTCAGAAGTGTGCGTGCGTTACACGTAAAAAACCTATTTGTCTAGAAATAGGTACATACTTCAAATTCCGTATTTCGCAGAAAATATGATTCTAAACATTTTAGAATTTCGCTTGGCCTTTCGTTATGTAAGAAATTTATTTCATTAAAATTATTTCAATTATATCAATATTTTAAGAATACATAATTTAAGTAATGTTACACTGTAATGTATTTATATAATCATCTGTTACAATTTATACAGTACGCAGTAAAGACGCAAAACTGAATACACATATTCTTCAGAGAAAGGATGTGCGTTTTCTTCGAATCAAATTACATCAAGACATTAGCATGGTCGAGAATAGAAAAGCATTGAGGAGATAAACGGTCGAAAGACATCACATCATCACTGAGTACATTTTCATGCTCACCTCACCTGTATAAGGAATGAAGAAGAAAATCTTTTTGGTGGGATTCTATATCTACAGTTTTTTAATGTTAGATTTAATAATGTGGCATTTCTATAAATATAGTTCATATTAACAAAGCAATTTCTCAAGGCACTACGTTATGTCGGTCAGTTACCATCGTTGACTGAATGAGCATTCTGATTGCTGAGCCTTAGGTTCGATTTCCACCCAGGACAAATATTTGTTCTTACCTACATATTATGGCTTTGCAATAAGCAGTCGTTTTTGTGCTACATAATATGTTGACTAATTTACTAGGGTAGCCTTTGTGACTAATCATTAGTGTTAAGATAACGAATGAGTCAATAAATAACAATTTTTACTTCGAGTTTATATTAAATAAATAGGTGGATATATTTACATAGGTGTGTAGATGAATGTCTGTGTGCATGAGTGCTTGTAATTTATGCGTTGCCAAAACAAAAACTAAGCCGTTATTAATATTTATAACATAGAGAACAGACATACATAATATCCACGAATATTCAATGAACAAAATAAGCAAAAAATCCTACTTGCAAACTAGTATAAGAACTGTAATATTCACATCCAGGATTTCAGCTGATTTGCTACATTTATTTTGAAAGACTAACTGAAAAGTGAATTTGTTTATTTGTGAACTATTCGAGGTATCCAGTAAGGTAAAGAGTAACCGAAATTCCAACAACAACGGAATACAAAAGTGTGCACGCTTTACACGGTAACTTACCTACCGGTTCTTATCTACCTACCTACTATAGAACTTATGAATTGATTTGTGCTTATTGATTATTAAGTCGATTACAACGTCTTTTTTCAACGTAGACACACGTATTCATATGCCAAAGTTTATCTATTTATACATGTACAGTGTACATAATCGAAGTATTTTTCATTAAATGAAATATTTTATTGGGAATTTTAAAAGTAAATTGCATTGTCGGTACAATACAACCCATATAATACGTTTGAGTAAGTCCAACGTAAATTTGTGTTCAAAATGCAAGAACATAACTGTTTATATACAGAATCTGCACAGATACTGGCAATGTACCGATCAAAGAAATTAAACCTTTTAAGTACAACCATTGTAAAAATCTATATAGATACATCGATATCTAGACAAATATTATTAAGAGGTAAAGTTTATAATTTATTTTGGATTCAGGACGTAATCTGCGAAACTATTCAGCCGATTTTAAAAATTATTTTAGAAATATTCAGAACGGACTCTCGGGGTTTAAGCAAACTGTATATTCGTTATTGTTTAAATCAATTTCTTTTAGTGGAGACTATTTTACAATAAAAATCGAAGACGGCCGAAGCTGTCGCTTCCTCAATAGTGCTTATGGTGATATGAATATTTTCGTAATGATAGAGCTTAATAAGATCTGTCAAAACGTCCCAGACGTGTTATATCTATACATTAAGATTAATTCACAGATTGAATAAATATGAGTAGAAATATCTTTGAAACTGAAGTCGGGGCGGGGCGAGATAATTAAATTTCGGTAACAATAAAAATTAATAATTTCTACAGCATCAATAGCCTAGGTGTAGTATAGCAAGGGAAGGCAATGAACACACAATAATATATATAAATTACACTCAGAGTACTATTTATACATATGTTAGAGCCACTGCTAAGGTCGAATTAATTAGATTTAGAAGTGAATTGAGAATATCTTTTTTATAATTATAACATTAAAGGTAACAATATAATTTCACATGTAAAATTACTGTTATTACAAGTACGGAGTCACTTTGATAAGGAAGTCTTTGCACAAGATATGCAGGGCTATTTTAAAAATGACATCATTTAATACATACCTACATAACATCACGCCAGGTCCCGAACGGGGTAGGCAGAAAGCACCGAGTGCCAAATAGCTCTGTCCTTGCAAACCTGACGCGCTTCGTCTACATTCTACATAAGTCTCTTATAATAATATCTATAATATCATTTAATGTATTTTACTTTAACGTTAATAACACATTTATTGTTATAGTTATTATAATCTCTCATCATTTCGAGTATTTTAAAATTATTCACATCTCAATATTTATTGTGCTTACAATAATGAGCAGATGTATAATTTGTGTATAAAATTTAAAATGAAATTATTGTTTAAACGAACACTTGATCTCAATAAAACAGGTCACAAGTAGCACTATATTGTGTTTACATCCACGTTCTAGTAACAGCCTCGAGAACAGGTCTGCTTGTCAAATGTAGATATCTACATAATATAAGCCTATATTCACCTTTTGTTGACACTTGGACATTAAAAGATGGAAAAAAGGCGAATATGTTTAAACTAGTGAAACGGCCGACTTCGTACGAATGTTAGTTTTAAAAAATTACGAACTGCTTAAGGAAAGACTAACGTGCCTTTTTATCGATTTATTAATACCTACATCAAAAAAATAAAACTTGAAAAATACATTTGCAATTGTCAAGAATATTTTACAATTATTGAATACATATTTTACACCTTTTTTGACGACGTGGTGTCGCATTATCGTCTTTATTTACTGAGTGGCCTCGTCATCGAGTAGTTAGAGACCCTGACTGCAAAACCGAACGTTGTGGGTTCGATTCCCACCTAGGACAAAAAATTGTGATATGAACATTTGTTACTCGTTTCTGGGAGTAATAAAAATATTCATATAAGTGTTATATCGTATGTACAGATGTATGTTTTGTAGCTGGTTACCATAACAGGCATTTAATTGCCTAATTTGGAATCAGACAGCAGTGTTAAATTGTCCCAATTATTACAAGTAATTATTATTATTACTAATTCTACTATTTGCTACTAGGTGTCAATAACTGCTCATAGAGCCCTTGTGAATCATCTAAAATCGAATAATAACAAGATGATGATATTTAACTGGCTTTACTCCGGTTAATATCTCAGTATATGTAGTGTCGGTAAAGACAATTTTTAATACGCGTTTGTGGGCAATTTCAAATTAGTGGATGAAAATTTTTTTTTCATAATTTTTTTCGCTTCTTTTATTGTTCGTTATTTGTTCTTTATTGTTGTATCAAAAATAGTTATCTCTGTTTTTTTTTCATATTAGTTGTCGAAAATAACGTAACCTTTTCATTTCTTTTTATAATTGAAAAAAACAGGTTGAATAAATACATAGACATGTTTCATTATTCCTTTAACTTCATTACATAAAGTACTGTATGGTAGATATGATATTTATTAGCTATATTATAGATACATTATGTTACGTCATATTATTGTGCGTTACATAAATATTTATGTCTTTTAACTATTTATAAAGGAATGCTTCTTTCTTTATTTATATTATAAATGGAAGAGAACATAATTTAAATTTTATAAATATCATTGCCAACTAGTATAATCCTTAAATAGATCACAATTAACTTGGGCAAAATTGTGGAAAAACTTCTTTAATGATGTATATAACGAGTCCTATCGACTGGTTTTATCTCCTCGAATATAGATAACATTTGTAAATGACATTACGTACCTAAGAACGAAAATGCTACAGTTTAATTTAAATCAAAATCGTTGTGAGGACATAAAATAGTAAAGAATTATACTGTGTTATTTCAGCCGCAATGTTGGTCCATAAATCCTACAGTTTATAAAAAAAAAAAGTTTTTCGTTAACATATATATAAGTCAGTTATTCAGCTGAATAATTATTGGTTCACTTCTTTTCATTAAAAATAATAATATGACGCCACATATATAACGTCTGTGTTCCACTGATAACTTGACTGACGCTATTGAAACATAAACATGAAATCAAACGAGATATTGCTGTAGCTGCGTCCAATCATTATAAAACTGACGGAGTGCTCACAGAATAAACATTTAATGTTGTGTTATCGTACGCTGTAGACCTCCAGTCAGTTTTATCTTTGCAAAACATCTCATTGACTAATTAGTGATGGCACCAATAAATGCGAGCGTTTTGAATGAAAACGTAGCCTTCTTGACAGCGAAAAAGTCCTTACCCGAAGTTGAAACAGAAAATGGCAACGGAAACGGATGCAAAGGGTGTGTATTATGTTTAATGACGTTATGTATGTTATTTATTAGTTCTTGTTGTGAGCTTCTTTGTTCCGACTAAAATTTAAAGGGTTCTTTTTTTCAATTTAGTTTTTAGAAATAGAAACATCCTACGATCTTTTTGTCGTTATGAATATTGTATGACATAAGAGCAACAACGCTACCGTTGTTGGTAGAAGCTCAACAGGGGTTAATTGAAACGGGTCTTCGCAGTGCAAAGATTTATTAGCTGTATTTATCATGTTTCCAACTGAGACCAATAATATGCATTTTGTAGTATTCTAGCTCACTGTCCTAAATACCGACTGAATAAGTATAATTATTAACTTTGAGATAAAATTTAAAACATTTACAGATAATGATTAGGTAACATTTCCCTATGCATTAAGATCATTAATGTTTTTTTAAATAATACCAAGTTTGTGTTTTATTAACATACTATTTTCGATTAAATATATCCATCATTTGTGCATTACGATAAAAAATAATTGGATTACCACGACGTCTTGCATACATTGCAGTTAATGACGGACCTGCATGGATGGCACTTTAATGTCGAGAAGAGATTCCGACAATCCTGTAAATCAGGTTCCAGTAATCTTTTCCAGTGCGGCAGTACATAACTTCGAGATTGTTCGGTGAAACAGAGATATTTTTATAGTACTAATATATACCTATTACAAATCGATTCCATACATCCACACTGTTGTCCAAGACGATCGTAAGTTACATGTATCTGTAATGTACATGTAAGTATATGTCAAAATTTTTGCAATCAAAGTTGAACTTATCACGAGTTGGACCGAAAATACAATATTTCTTTAACTCTATTGTGCTGTAGTGCAAAGCAGTAAACGAAATTAATTGTAAAAATGTCATTGCAATGCTATTGTACTTTTGACGTGTAATTTTGTTTTTGGAATAACTGTTTTATTTTGTTTTTCCTTTTTTATACGTTTCTGAGGCACTGCTCTATCAGTTTTCTTATATAAATTATGTTTTTGTTTCAAGTACGATGAGTACCTACATAACGTTACTTACCTATATAACAAAAAAAAATATTTTGCCTTATCAAAGTAAACAAATTGACACCTTCCAAAGCTGATAAAATTTATTGAAAAGTTTCCACCACAACTGTCAACCTAATAATTTTCTTCCCTGCCAGGGTTTCCTTTAATAATCCGATTGAAATCAGCTATATTTTAAAATGAAGGGGACACTTTGAAAATGTGTTATTAACTTTTAACTGGTATTGAACCTAAATTTATTAGAGAAGTCTTTTGTACGCATTTTCATTTCCTAAAAAATATACTTACTGTTGTCATTTCTTTGAAAATATTATAACACAAATATCTTTATTTCTTTTTTTACGCCAGGATATATACATGTTTCCTACACCCTATTTCACCGCCCTATTTGACTGATCACCACGTTGACTGCTAAAAAAAACCTGTTTTTGCATTGAGGGCCACGAGCGCGGAAAATATTATTACAAAATAATTTCCGTGGTCGTTACTTTGTTATAATTAGCCGCTAGATGTAAAGTTCGTCATACTTGAACTCAGAAATGCGAAGTTGGTACAAAAGTTTATTGCTGCATTATGAATATCACTTTTTTAAAATAATTCGGATTAAGATAAGTTATTGGTAGTACATAACTTATCAAAAATAATATTCTATGTGAGCAAAACTGCAGGCCGGAACTAGCCTGTAAAAGAATTTAATAAAAGTTATCTTTCCATGTTTAAAATTTTACGTTTCAATGATAAAGGCAGATCAAATGACAAGTTCATGGTATCTTATAGGTCAAATGGGCGCATAGCTGGGATCTATCGAGGTATCATCTATCTTTGTATATTTAGGTACGTGCGGAACTATTCCAATGTCAGCCTAATTCTCTATTAATATTTATTGATTATTCAATTAGCAAAAGTTAGCAATTAATTGAAAATATCTACTTATTGTGAATTGAGTTTTCAGGAATGTTATGTCAGGAATGATACATGCAAAAGAAAATTGGTAAAGTGGATCAATATACGGACCAGGATAACCTACGGAGCGGCATTGTTAACTTATTGTATTACTACAGACACTTCATTATAAAATTCATAGAATTTTTCGTATTTATGCCTTCAGCTGTATTGGGTGATTGAATATTTACTTATTAGGAGTTCAACAAACTCATTCTACGCAACTTCCTTAATAACAAGAATTAAGATATCAATTAGCTTGTGAAGGTAGCACGAGGTATATAAAATAATTTCTGCATTAATGCAATTATCGGTTTCTTATAAGCATTCCACATTTCCTATGGCTATTTTATTTTCCATTGTGTAAGGAAATTAATGAATAATTTGCTTGAGGAGCTTGCAAATTGCATAACAATATTAATTTCTGTGTTTCACATATGCAGAGTAGGATACGCACTCTCCGTGGAGGGCATGGAATTTGTAGTACATATTGGAGACAGCGAGACATAAATCTTGTAGGACCTGAGTACAATAGTAACTAATTAAAGAAATCACATTTTCTTATGTATATACACATTTTTTTTTGTTGAACATGGATTGAAATCAGTCCTAAAAATAATGAAATGTTTCACGGTAGGAACTCCAGGCCCTTTACAATGCCTGTTAGGTGGCTGTAACTTGGCTCCTGCTTTTGGATGTTGATGAGCTACTCTTGGTGTTTGTCTCAGTTACACCAACAGATGTACCTATCTATGGCGTTTAACAGAAGGTGTCGCTGAATGGTGATTAAACACGTGTGTAACTATGACTTTATTTCCGTTGTCGTCACTCTGTGCGCCATTTCAGCGCCTTTTACGATAGCAACATATCTATATGTAGGTATACTGAATTGTTTTATCCAAACAACGCTAGTGGGATAAAGCACGCAGGCAGTACACTAGCAAGGCTATAAGCCGTATTGCAGTAACAGTTTTCGTTACATTTGGTGTTTAGAAACGCCCCCTTACTGACCGATTTTAGTTTAGTTGTTTTTTTGCTACATTCTGGCGAAACAAGTACAATGTCATGGGCTACGGGGCAGTAAAGAAAATATATTTTTGGTGGTGACATTTTGATTCAGAATTATCTATGAGCGAAAGATTCTGGAAATGTAATTTATTCCTACCTCGTTTCCAGTTCAGACACATAAATATCAGCCTGCTCTCTAGAATATAATTATTATGATATATTATATATGTATGTATTATTAGCTAACTGACGGGTCGTTACTTTATTATGTATGCACTTTATTAGCAGTGTTTTTTACACACATATTTCCAACTATAATATCTATAATATACCTTCCTACTTTGCAGATTTTTTATTAAGCTAAATATAAAGAACGAGGTCACAAAACAAGTGAAGTAAAAGAACTTGATTATTGCATTATATATTTTCTTAACCTTGATATAACACACGTAGGTAATTATTATTCTTATGTAATTTTGTTCGTTAACATGACGGTTTTTAAACAATTTGAACAGATAGATTTTGTTTCGAAGCATGTACTTATTT
Source organism: Passova gellias (assembly GCA_018249975.1). NCBI lineage: Eukaryota > Metazoa > Arthropoda > Insecta > Lepidoptera > Hesperiidae > Passova > Passova gellias. The sequence continues at coordinate 2,598 of DWUN01002383.1, read as the reverse complement.
TATAAATGCATTTTAATTATATTTACGAAACATAAGTGGGAAAAGTTATTGTACTTTATTCATGACATGAAATAATATCATAATAATTTAAAATTTGCGTTTTGATAATATTAGTATCTATAATTTTTGTTACAATGAGGATAATAATGGTAATACCAGCAAAATGAGTATAGTGTAAGAAAACTCTGTGTATAATATATTTTACAGTGTTTGTTTAGTTAAATTCAGATAGGATTTTAAAAATTTTAATATTTGTTTTATCAATTTTTAGCTACAAATTTATTTCTTTTTATCTGTACTCCATTTATCTTACATTTCCTCGGTCTTTCGTAGTCGAAGAAGATTGGATCTTCATTGAGAGGTTAAGTTAAGTTAAGTTTTATTCGCGTAATCTAGTTGAAAATGGCAAAGTCGGCACGCGTGTTAATGCCACGTGTGTGCTCGATTATGAATTCGATAATTTCGAATTAGCAGTTACGATTATTAACATTTCATTTTATTCATAAAATATTATTTACATAGATACATTTCACACCGATTACTACCTAGTAATTTAAGTTATACTTTGTTTTTTCAGCCATCGAGCTGTCGTTAATGAAATTATATTGATAAAAAGCGAAACACCCAAAAAAATCTAAAAGGTTTTATCTTACGAATAATTTACCTACTGCCATCGGCCCAAAACATGGACTCCTTAGCGATTATCGAGACGTAGGTAAAAATATTCAATTCGAAAAATATAATAAGATTATATTTTTCGAGTTGAATTTAAAATTACACTTGGTATAAATACTCGTATGTCCTTAGTGTCCTTTTTCACAACAATAGTCATGTAGATAGGTGTAATTGTGTATCAAGGGTTTCGCGTGTCTCATCAATGAACACTGATGCCTTCAACAGTAAATATGTACTTAAATATAAGAATAAAAAGTGGCAAATTAAGTTAATTTCCAATTAGCTGGTTTTAGATTCAACGAACAATATACAATTTAAAATGTAACTTAACTATCTGCCTGTTGTTATTATAATATGTACGAATCAAATATTATTAGTTAATATCATATTTTAACGACCTGCTAATATCGGCTGTGAAGTAGACTCTATGTTGTGACACAGATGTTAAAATATATAAAACTAAGAGCATCACTCCCTGTCCGAGCCGAATGAACAATGATGCGATTTAATGCAGCAATTCCGTTTCTTACAGGTACTCGTACGAGACCTTGCTTGAGATTGCGAATTTCCTCCTATCGAGAATAACGGTGCGGCCGCGTATAGGAATTATCTGCGGCTCGGGGATGGGTTCGTATTGGAATGAGGGTATCTATTGCTTTAATTAATTACTCAAATACATGCGAGCATAAATTTAAGTGTTTTTCTGTTTCAAAAGTTTATTCTTTACTTTCCGCTGTAATAGCGAAAAATAAGAAATAAAAAAATAACTTGAACGCGAATACTTGTTATTTATTAAATATATTGATAATTTATGCACATTACCTATTGAATCAGAGGCCTCGTGTAAAGTTCTGTATAATATCAGAGAGACAATTTTATCCATATTGCTGGAAACAGTTGGTAAGTAATAAACAAATTAAATTGATAAATTTCTACATGTTTTATTACTGCAGAATAATTAGTAATTCAGCTTAAAGGGCTCAGTATTCAAACTGTCTGTGATAAGTTTTAAAACCAGTGTAAAGCTCCTCTAAGCCCCAATACTAACGCTTAATATGCCCTCGGTAGCAATAAGAAAACACACGAATTTCCCAGTCATTCAGTCACACAAGGACTTCTGCTTGTTTCTCAGATAATGAGGGCTTCGACGTCACAATAAAATCACTCTAATTTCAATACAGGCTCCCTGGCAGAGAATATAACTAACACAGAGTGCATTTCTTATGAGGATATTCCTAATTTCCCTATAAGCACTGTTGAAGGACATCACGGAAGACTTGTTTTTGGTCAGATTGCGGGAGTTCCTGTGGTGGCCATGCAAGGTCGCTTTCATTATTACGAGGGATACCCTCTGTGGAAGGTACAAACTCAATTTATTAGTACCTGCAACAAAGGTACTAACATTATGAATTTATAATTATTAGAATTTGTGAGATCATATATCTATTAGGTAAAATAAACTCTCCATATCCCAGGGTTGAGTGCGACAGATTGCTATTAGGCATTGAGTATGCCATTGTATCCGTTACCTAGTTATATGCTGTTATAGAAGATAGAAAAAAATATCTGTTTGCTGGGCTGAATTACCTACATAAAAAAAAAATCTTAGTATATTTATAGTTATTTTTTGTATTTCGTAAATATAGTAAATATGACACAGAAAACAAATTAATCTGTCTGCGTAGGTATTATCGTAATGCGTCGTTTGCTCTCTTATTGTGTATTCTGAAGCTAAACAGGAGATAACCTTCCGCTGGGGGTCGCCCGGATGCCCCTTGCATCATTCAATTCAGATATTTCCAATATCGAGAATAAGTAAATATTTTACCTCCCGTAACGACATTCACATGATAATTCCTTATCGCTTATCTAGCGATGGGTATAATAGAAGCTTCTGTGGACGTTTTTAAATAGTCCTTGCAG
>DWUN01002382.1:0-13980 GCA_018249975.1 Passova gellias | reverse complement strand
CATACATAATTTTTAACCTTTAAAAATTGTTTTGTTCCATTAAGAAATATAAATAGGCATTTTTAAATTGCCCCCCCGTGGGGCGTGGGCCCAACGTTGGGAAACACTGTTTTAGCGACAATCACAGCGGTTCACTGCGTAATATGTTTTTAAACAGTTTGGCACCCACTTATCGCCAGTACGAGAACATTACCGCAGCGTCAAACTCAACAGAGCTTTACAAATTACAGTGTAAAAGACATTGCCGATTCGCAAATGAAGTCGTTTTTCTATAACCGAGTACCGCTACTGGTTTGATACCCACAAAGCATACTAAATATATACGCATAAGTAAAACATGTTTCTTAGTTAATCAGTTAATGTCTAGCAATATTTAATTCTGCTATTTTTTTTTTCTTTTTTTTTCTTTTCTTTCTGTTTTCTGCCTACCTCGTTAGGGACCTGGCGTGATGTTGTGTTGTTTATATTTAATTGTGTAACATTTTCGAGATATCTATGCGATGTGTATCTATACAAGGTGTGCGTGTAGATTGAAGGACGCGACCAATAAATTACGATACGTGAACCGACGGTTGATGAGAGGTTCCCGTCTGCTGTTCGGCGCAGCGCGGTCACCGCGAAACCCGTGGTGCATGCAGATATCCACTAACAACATGCCCGCAGCGACAATTTAGTCACTTAGACGAGTTAGTAACAAAGTTATTATAATTCCTATTGAAACTTACATTTAAATGGTAATTTAAACGGCAATCTTCTCCGGTGCCAATCTGTGATCCCATATTATTTGAATGCATCCTAAGCAGTTATTTGAAACAATTGTTAAACAAAAAACGTAAACAATTACTATTGGGAATGACGTCTTTTTCATTATACGTGAATTACTTAAATATAAATTCCATATTCTTGTAATCTCATGAACAGCAAGTTGCATGACACTGAATTGAATCCGAGTTCATGTGGAAGTTTGAATTAGCACTTTAAATTGAATTTCGGTATACTCTACAAATCAAACAGTAGGCAGAGTAGCTGTAGGATTGAAATGGAATGACATTTTTTAATCTATGTTCGATGATTGTGTAAAGTGATAAACGAATTGATTTTGCTCTCGATATGTCGTGTGAATTCATTCTTTCAATTAAGATTGTAGATACAGTTTGGTCATGTTTAAATTATATCTATATCATTGTTTAGTTTAGGTATTAAAAATAATCGTGATAAGGAAATAGGTAGGTAGGTACTTGATGATGCCAAACAAATGTGACAGAAGCTGATACGAAATGTTATTGGCTATGATTGCTAAACAGGAGAGTTCGATTATCACCCAGAAAAAACGATTTTCTGTGATAAGGACATTTGTTTGCTTTGTCTGCGTATAATAAAAATATCAGTTGTGTGGTCACGATAGTACAGGCTGTGCCTAGTTTGGGGTATTATAATTACATGAACACATGGATCCATTGCATAGTTACTAGTGTTGCTAGGCAACGCTGTCTGTGGAAGGACAGTTCGCGTTATCGTTCTCGCATTCGGTATTGAAATGAATTCTCGGAACGTCTCGAAGATACGCAGATTGCTCGTTGCTTCTTTTTGCACTTCGCGCCGCTGGGAATACCCGGACCAAATACTCAGTGAAAATAAACAAATTAATTATAGTTAGCATACAATCACGTTGGGTGATATTTTCCTCCTTCATAAATAAGTTGCATATACTTAAAATACTTTATTGAGTCCTTATCGTTGTTAACAAAAGACGGACTTAATCCTACATGACATTCTCTACCAATCAACCCATGGTGATGGTGAGCAATCGGTGGTAGGCGTTAACAATGACATATTTTATTTAAATGAGAGACATAATCTATATACACACATACACAAATATATATATATATATATATACACACACATACAGTATACATACATAAATATTCAAATATATACACATAGACAAACGAATATACATACTTACTTATACATATTAAAAAACTGTTGAAAGAATAACACAATCATTTTAAGAGTAGCTTTAAGATAATGCTCACGGACCATTCTCTTGAAAATATATATACGAGTATGTCCCGAGTGGAATTCAAACCGACGTCCTCCAGCTTAGCAGTTAGTGTCTCTAACCATTACACCGAGAGGTCAGTACTCGTACAGTAGCAAAATGCTGGAATGACCATCCGTATATCCGTATACCTACGGCTTGTTCATGTAAAGATTGCTGCAAAATGGTAAACATTTGCTGATTTTAAGTGGCAATTAAACATTTCCTACAGTTACTTATTTACTTGCTATTAAATAACTTTTTGTACTCGAGTCTTGCTGTATTGAGATCATTGTAATAAACAATTTTCAACAAATTGGCAACACAAAGCAATTTTATTAGTTATTACCTTTGAGCATTCACTTTTGTGACTAGGTGCAGCTTAGACTGCGAAACAGGTTTGAAAGGGCCGGAGGCGCTGTAACACGACTTATACATTTTTGTTAAACAACATTTTGTCAACCTAAACGCGAGGCACGAACAACAACTTCGACACTCATGCAATGTATCTACATGCAAATAAGCGTTGGTTCTATGCTTCTAGGAAGGAGAGTGCGATTTAACCAAAACCACTTTTACCCAAATGAGTAATACTGGAAAAAGTGAAAGATTTAAATCCACAGTCCAGCATCTCGGTTTGTACCGCGAAATGCACACATAAATGTTGGTTGGCCGGCTCCAATGGAATATGTGCGTGCGTCAGCAGCGAGATTGGTACCTACGCGTTCCGTTTCAATTATCGGCTCACGTCGATAGGAATAACATAAAAATATACTCGCCGTGTTGGTTGCGTCTAACGGAAAATCAATAGATCGGGCAGCCGAGCTCGAGAAAATTTTTCTTTCGTCACTTCCGACTCGCAAGTCGCACAAACGACGTTTAAAGTTATAGTTCGTAATAGTTTTCGCAATGAAATGACTTACGTAAATAGCAAGGAAATATTTTGCATAAAACTTTTTAGCACATTATTATTATCGGTTTAATATACGATTTAGAATGACGCTGAAGTTACCCTATACAGGTCTACTGTGACATAAAAAACTTAAAAGATTCATATTAAAGTCACCTTGATAACAAAGGTCCATTCCGATATCAACGCAATCTCCTGCACCGCATATGCAAGTACATATTCTACATATATCAGTTCCCAGTTATTTAAATATTTCAGATAGTATAAAATGTTAGTTGGTAACTCAGACCACTATATATGGCTAATGTTTACCCAGCAAGCGTGGGATCAAGAGGCCATGTTGACGTTTATACGATGTTAAGTCGCGTTTTACTTAATCCGTAGTACACGGCACAGAGTCTGTCGGGTCGGCCGTGAACCTTTCGGACTAGGATGCTGGCCACGACTTTATTTACATAACAACGTCTACAGGACGGCCGTGGGTACTCCGCGGCGGTGCTGCTCGTTTATTCAATTGAAGGCGATCGACCGCAGCAATGAATGATCGTCCTGACAATCTTGTATTTGAAATATGTAGCCGCGAGCGCACTGTGTTATTGACCATTACCTTTTGTGAGAAATAATCTCAATCATTCACGCTTACACTTGCTTATTAATTGAAATACTTTAAAAATAACATGTACTTATTACGATTAAATTGCGCCACATATATTTAGACAAGTTATGCACGGTTCTATGGCGTACGTATTACTGAAACACCTATTTCAGCTAGACAACAGTACCTTAATGTTTTTGGTACTGTTATTTTTTGTTAAAAATATGGACAGATGCGTGCAATTGAACGCGTGTCTTCATTCATACAGTAAAAACATGATAACATTAATCCGATTTATCAATTTAAATATGTTTTCAATTCAACTTTAGTTTCCGAACGGAATCAAAACACTTCTAAGTGAGCACCCTACCAATGTCGTCCGTACTAATATTATGTCGATTCCGTTATAAAAAAAATATACACCCTATCTGCCAATGTCAAATATGTTCGATCGGTACCATAGATTATAGCTAATATATAAAACGATCGGTACGACGCAATAGTGATCATAACGGCTATCTACAAGGCTCCAATTTAGATCTGCCTTATGATTTGTGCATATCTAACTTCAGTTATCTATTCTGAGTCTGTAGGTTCTGTGTTTATTGTACTTACAATGATTTCCTATCCCTAATCATATACAAAAATAATTAATCTGGCGTGGGCAACGTTTACAGATATGCATGTACATTATATATGCGATAAAATTTACTTTTGCACGAGATATTTATGCTCCTGCCTTTTAATATTAAGATAGGGTGAACGGAATGTTCATACTAATTAAGTAAAGGATATAGATATCCTGGTATTAATGCCTAGTGACTAGATTGTAAACATAATTACATTTGGCAAGGAAATCCTATGTAAAGGTTAACAAGTACTGGACATACTTTGTAAAGCAGTGCCAAGTGACATTTTAGGTAGGTCTCCTTAAAACGTCGCTTACTGGCTTTGGTGGGATAGTAAGCTTACAAATTTACACTCATTGTCACCGGTTATTTCTAAATATTTTTAATTAAAAATATTTTTAGCAATAGCTCGTACTATTCCCAAAGAACTTGCAGCGATTTTGATTCCGAAATATTTTCCAAAAGTCTCTATCGTAGATGTCCTACATCACCGGTATCTGGGCTTCTCATTTCCACGTCCACGTCCAGCCTCTGGAACTTTAATCGATCAGCTCGGACGTCAGTAGGTACTCAGTGCCTACAATTGTCTATTTTACACACTGTCAAAATGTAAAATACCACGTTACATGAATGCATATTATTTTCGTATGTTAATCATGTAATTTATTGTTTCTCATTACTAGATTCTACTCATGATTAATAAAAATACATTAATAATAGTGGTACTGACCAATAAATATATTTAAATGAACGGAAATCCTTTGCATATATAAGCAATATCGTTTCATATATAAACAAGTAATTATCAATAAATATCACGGCCGCAAGTTGTTTTTCTAAATCAATTCTGGGGCTGCTTGCACATGTTTAATTATATCGCATAAAGTACATTTGTTTTATACATTACAGTAACTATTTGTTTTAATCACGTGTTTGGGTTGCGTGTTTTTCCACGTCCATATAAGCTTCCCACTTCCAATTTTTTTTTCACCAACAATAGTCGAGTCGCTTGTTACATAGATTATGATTAAACTCAAGCTGCTAGAACGCAAGGAGCCAGTAAGGTGCTCTATTCAAATTTTTAGATGAACGTCTTTGTAAAGAGTAGAGTATGTTAGCTTTTCGCGCAAAGTTGTATCTGCACAATCACTGACACAGATTCCGGACTCATCCACGCACCGCTCGTGAGGCGCCATCGCACCACTTCATTTAAAAGGCAAATGTGATCACGATGCGCTCACGCGGACACGTCGATATCGATTTGACGAGACACTCGCTAGAGAATCCTCAATATTAGTATATTTAAATTTAAGTTTGAATATGTCTCTTATTCTTTTACATGAATCTGTATTGAATTGTATTATCCGCTACCTACTATGTATGAGGGGAGCAAAGAATGTTTAGTCAAATCCGTCTCGATAGCCGATGTACGGCGAATACAAACATTGACAAGAAGTTTCACCAATTGTGATTCACATATTCTTTTGCCCGCGACTTCGTCTGCGTTGAATACTGTTGTTTGCAATAATAGTATCCCAGGGAAATTAAAACGCTGCCCGAAGTCACTATTCCAGGCGGAAAAACTCGTGGACAAAGCTAGTTATACATATAAAGCTTCCTCTTCAATCACTCTATCTATTAAAAAAAGCGCATCAAAATCCGTTGCGTAATTTTAAAGATCTAAGCATACATAGGGACAGACAGCGGAAAGCGACTTTAATTTATACTATTGTGTATAATATACAGTATAAAAGTACATTTTTTATTAATATTTCGAGTACAGAGTGTATTGTATGTTCTAACAACCATGCTTGCTTGTTCGTTACAGATTGAGAGCTGTGTGACGGGTGCGCGGACGCCACGGATGCGCCGCGGGAAGTGTGCGATGCTCTGCTAGAGGTCGCAATGGTGGGCGTGGGCGTAGCGGAGGGCGGGGGCGGCGGCGGCCCCGAGGGCTACTACGGCGAGTACTACCCGGCCGAGCAGTACTACGTGCCCCAGGAGATGTGCCCACATCCGCAGCAGCACCCTCAACATGCGCACATGTGCGCCGTGCACACTGACTACGGTATGATAGTCTTCATACGTAATACACATATATCTCACACAGAGATTCTTACTTACTCGTCACGAGTGGACGGTTTCCATCACGCTGTACATTGTAACATTTAGTGCTTCGAGTCTCAAGACTCTGCAATTTCATACGCACTAGAATATACAAAGTGTGTGGTTATTCAACAATAACGTACCATCACGCCAGGTCCCTATCGGGTTAGGCAGAAAGTACCGAGAGCCAAATATCTGTGTCCTTGCAAACCTGACGCGCTATTATTGTTATTCAAAATCGTTCATAATACGCACATAATGGTTGACAAATTTCTCCCAGCTGTAAACATTAATCCCTAAGATCTAGACTGCAGGTATAGACAATTTTTTTTCTTTACTGTACATTATTTTCACCGACAGTATAGGTTTTTATATAGCTTTATATATAAGAGGAGTACTTTAGCTTATATAACTTGCATACAATGAAATGAAATTCATTTAATATTTCTGTTGTCTATTGAACTAATAAATATATATTGCACTAATAATATCGATACGTAATCGATATTATTAGTTCATTATATTTCTAGAACCAGTTGTTTTTTATGCTCTGATCATAATGTAAATAACTACGCCAGGCGCCACTATTGCTGTTTAAATTAAAATGCACTCTCAAGGTCCAGGACAAAAACGTATGTAATTTACGCTTAAAATAATTTCGCTAATAGTAATTAAAAAAATGCTTAGAAACAATGAAAATTTAATAAAAAGTTAAATATATGCTTCGTTTTGCTTCGACGATATCTAATGTCGTTAAAATAGTTATTGTTTTATTTTTATGCCATCGTATGTAGCTATTAACAGTGATTTGTATATAAAAAAAATGTAATGCAAATTTAAGTTATGCAAATGCATGTTATTTCTATGAATGTCAAATATGTATTTAAGTTAATTCAAAAAGACAACGAAAAACCTCACTAGGTTTTTCGTTGTCTTTTTATTTGTATTTCTTGTAAACAAGAGACCTTGTATGAGGTGAAATATTAACCTGGTCGAATCGAAATTTTTAATATAGTAGTTACCTTTTTGTTACATTTCGGACTGAAATAAATCGTATATTAAAGGAACAAAAGTTACGTAACCACTTTAAAGTAAAAAATGCCTATCAAATTCTTAGTATATTGTTCATTTTTTGCGCTCTGGTTCCATAGCGAAAAACTTAAAAAAATATGCCACGCGTTTCCGCCGGGATCTCCGAATGGATGAGCACAGTCAAAAGACGAGGCCTTTTCTCCGAATTCGCAAAATAAGTTTTATTCATAAGCCGGTAAGCTACGAGGCGAGACGGTCGTTAGTGGCAATTTAAACAAAACTGGTCGCCCGTGACGGACATCACTCTGAATACGGTAATGTCGCTAACAAAAGTTTTACATGAGATTAAAGCGGTAAAGACAACCTTGTAAACATAAAAATACTAATGATATACTACTCATTGAATTTCTCTTTTGAAATTGAAAAATATCAATTATTATAATGTTTATGTTTTTGCCTTATATAAGATTCACCCTTGCTGGGAAGTTAGTACGGTCTCGTGTTACCTACAAGCCCCATACCTGCGGATAGTTCAGAGCATTCCCTACTGCGCTGCGCTTATTTTTTCCTATTAAAAACAAAATGATTTCTTTTTTATTTCAGTTTTTCATTTACAAAAAGATGTAATTTTTCTGTTTGTAACGAAAGTATAAAGTAAACCTTACATCTAGGAATTTGATGTTTTGAGTAATTAACATTCATTATAACGATTAATGTTTTATTGCTCTAACACAAAATAATTAACACATTGTATTTTCGAATAATTTAATTCTAAGAGAATAGCATTAAATGTAATAGAGTGATATAAATTTCAGTCATTCCCTCTGTAGCAAGGTTTACTGTGAAAACAATAGACCAGCAACTATTTCTGCTGCAGTACAGCGGGATTGGCATTGTTGTATTTTGGTAACTTGACATCTAATACTAACACATTATATTTACGTCTCAATTTAATATTTATTGTGTATTGCATCTGGGGCTTACCTACAACTGGTTCTGCCTGTTTTCATTGGGTGCATTTTGTATTTACAATTTTCATTAAAAGCCCATGCGTATAACAAGAGCGTATGTCTATGTATCCAGGTGGCATGCCGGTGGTGACGTCAGCGGCGATGATGCCGCAACTGATGCCGCCGGTGCTGGACGAGGGCCTGCGTCACTACCTGGTGCACCCTCACCACGCGCCGCACCACGCGCCGCACCACGCGCCGCCGCACCACCAGCCGCCGCACCACCAGCCGCCGCACCACCAACCGCCCCATCATTATGTGAGAACAATTTTTTATACTTACCGTTATTTCTTTCTCGACCTTTATAATGTTCCACTGCTGGACCGGGCTCTCCTCTCATAGTGAGAAGACTTCAGGCCTACGTCTACCGCGCTGGCCAAGTGCGTATTGACAATTTCACACGGCTCAGAAAAATTATGTATTGTAAACTATTTGTGTTAATATGTATAAACGAAAGTACCAAAATATAGTAAACCTACCTCAACGTAGTATTGTACAGATATAATTATATGTATAATAGCTGTATTATAATTTTCATGGTTAGATGCTTCCGTGCAACTGGTCAGTAGTAAAGTTAATTTGTATCTGTATTTGTATCTATATCTGTCAAAATAATATCACGTCGTCAGATCAGACGTCACCCGCTTGCCAATGCTGATTGTACCTGTATTGTTTATCTTGTTTTGTTTACCATTAATAAAACAATAGATATAACTATGTATATTCGTCCGTCTTAGTTTAGAGTGAAAATCGTCTTATACTAATCATAATAAAATTTTATTCAATAAAGGTTTCTTATAATATATTTAAAAACGTTATTAACAAAACGGGTTATCATATCTCTACGGCATTGGTAAGACGACCGTCTGTGCAAACAATTTCCGTCGATTTATCGATTGTTTCGTTTTTAAATCAAGAGAATACGAGGAAATTTACCTCCGAAATAAGCGTCCGTTTGTAGTGAGCGCTGCGTTCAGTGTTACATTCTTCACGTTGGACGTAATCTGATCGCGGTGGGGTTATACGCCGTCGTGTGTTTGTGTTAGTGAGTGTTATCATCGCCGAACCAGTTGGCAGTACGTGGCAGTGACGTCCGCGCATGCTTGACAAGGTGTCCGATTTTAAAAGTGGCAAATAAGTACACTTGAAATAAAAAATGAACGATCCGGATTCAATAAAATATTCCAATAACAAAGATACGGTGAAGGTCAGTGCCAGCAGAAATTGTTTTCGGTATAGTTTATTAGTTTTATTTTTGTAAACATAAGGCGGAGATCTCGTATTTTTATAGCTGGAGAAATATATACATTCGAATAATTCTGCATGTTTTTGGTTGTTATTTAACGCTGCTGTTTTTTGTTTCTAGGGTCCCACCAATGGCGCAGGGGGCCCGCAACATTTTTATAGCACCGGATACCCGACGCACTTCCACCATGTGCCCCAGCACCATATGCAGCCTTCCCCGCCGCCGCAGGCCTATCAGAAGGACGAGCGAGCACAACGACAGTTTTCCAAGCTCAAGCAGAAATTGGAACGCAAACAGAACACCAGGAATAATGGTATAGGTTTGTATTGATGGTCTCATGCCAATCTCACTTTAATAAATCAGTGCCCTATGTGATAAGGTAAATGATAATTTTAGATAAGACATAATTTGTGCAAATTATTTAAAATATTCATTCAGAAAATTTTTAAATGTTACATTTATTGAAGAGTTTTTGTTGCATTAAATGTATATAGTACCGAATACTGCCAATTGAACAATTGTCATATTGTTAATAAATTAATTAGTACAGAGTAAGCATTAATCTTAGTATACACAATTGTTGACAATGAACTTGAGCCCTGAAGAAGTTCAGGGTATACTTGGAAGTAAAACCACCGATACAGCTATTTTTGCGATTTGTTGGTCTTGCTATGCAGACATGATCTCTATCCATTTTTATTTCTAATAATACAGTAATAGAATCCATTAAATAAAAATGTTTGCAGAGATAAATTCTGGTGCAAGCACACCTTCATTGTCACCACGTAAAGAGGTGAACGGGCGTGGCAGCGGCGGCGCCTCGTCAGGCGCTTGGTCTGAGGGCGAGGGCTCTTCCGCTGGCGCCTCTGTGCAGGGCGATGATGAGAGTGACACGCAGGCGTTACTAGACCTCCTCTCAGCTACACGAACCCCTCAGGTTTGTCTTTCAGTGAATTTGTGAGCCTTGAGGGCTGCCTCTATCCACTGCTTAGTATTCATGAATATTTTGTTGATTTTCCTCATGTAAAAGATCCCTTGCCAGCTTATGTTTACGAAATACAATTTTGTTTTAAAAAACTGAGAGATTTATCTTTGTAATTCTAGGTGAGTGACATGACACCAACAAGTGCATTAGTGCAATGGAACTCTCCATTACCCGAGGGCGTCACTCCTCCTAATGTGGATTTAACTTACGATTTACTACTCGGAGATCGTGGGCGATACAAAGCTATCTACAGCGGTCCTTCACTCTCGTGCAGGTATGAATTTAAGAGTTTATGATATTTCAAAGTAATTATGAAAATTCGTTTCTCTATAAAATAACACTGACAGTCTTTCAGTTGTTTTGTATATTCTAAATCATGCTATATTTGTCGCACAGAGTGAGAGACCTGCGGCCGGGCTGCGAATACTCCGTGTGCTTACAAATCCGCGCTGGCGAGTTGACGGGAGCGGCCAGCGAGGCGGCCACCTTCCGCGCGCCGCCCACCGCGCCCGAACGCCTGCCGCCTCCGCGCGTGGCGCACCGTGCGCGCACTTCGCTGTTGCTGCGTTGGCTGGCCGCCGCCGACAACGGCGCGCGCGTCTCGCACTACGTCCTCGAGATGGACTGCGGCGAGGGTTTCTCCGAGCTCGTCAAGCCGCGTACGCGTCAGCACACCGTCAACAACCTGCGCCCGCAGACCCGCTACCGGTTCCGCATCGCCGCCGTCAACGAATGTGGCCAGGGCGAGTGGAGCGAGGAGGCCGTAGCGTGGACGGCCGGCTCGCCGCCGCCCGCTCCGGCGCCGCCCGCGTTGGGCGAAGCCACCGCCACTTCTCTGGCCCTCGCCTGGGAACGGCGAGCCGATGAAGAATTTACTTTGCAAATGGACGACGTCATCCACGGCCACGGCTTCTTGCCCGTGTACAGCGGGCCCGACCAGTCTTATGTTTGCGATGATCTACGACGGGCCACCGATTACCGATTCCGCCTTCGGTGCGAAACATCCGACGGACAGGGTCCCTGGTCCGCAGACGTCACGTACCGCACGCTCCCCGAGCGGCCCGGATTGCCCGGCCGACCGACGTCCCGCGGCAAGATACACTCGCGCGCGTTCCGCCTCCGTTGGGACCCACCCGCCGACGACGGAGGTGCGGCCATCGAGTCGTATATCTTGGAGCTGGACGATGGCGACGGTTACCGGTCGGCATATCATGGACCCGAAAGAGAGGCACATTGCGATCGTCTTCTGCCGGGTACCCAGTATCGAGCACGAGTTCGTTGCGCCAACGCCGTCGGGGACAGCGATTGGTCTCCGACGGAGACTCTAACTACGGAGGCGACGTGCCCCGGAATGTGCGCGGCGCCCGAGCCCGTCGCCGAGCCCCGAGCTACGTTGTTGTCGGTGAGATGGCGCGCGCCCGACTGCACCGGTGGCGTGCCTTTGACGGAGTACAGAGTCGAGCTGTCCGACGCGGACGGCATCGTCCGTCTCGCGCACTGCGGCCCGGCGACCGAGTGCGTCGTCCGCGAGTTGCTGCCGGGTCGCGACTACTTGCTGTGGGTCATCGCTTGTAATAAAGTCGGAGCGGGTCCTCCGTCGCCCGCGCTATCCTTCGCCACGGCGCCGGCGCCGCCGGACGCTCCGGACGCTCCTGTCGCTCGCATTGAAACCGCGCGCTCCGCTAGCCTCGAGTGGACCGAGCCGGGAAGCAACGGAGCGCCAATCCTAAACTACAGCCTCGAGATGAGTTCCACGAACGTCGATGAGGCGTTTGCGGAGGTTTATCGCGGTCTCGATACCTCCTGTGTCGTCGCGAAACTGACGCCGTTCTCGCCGTACTTTTTCCGAGTGTGCGCAATAAATTCGGCCGGGCGCAGCGCATGGTCCGGCGTGCGAGATCTGCTAATGCCGCGCGCGCCGCCCGCCGCGCCCGCCGGCTTGCGCCACGAAGCCACCGCGGAAACCTTGCGCTTGCACTGGCGGACGCCGGCTAGCCACGGCGCCGACGTGCTGGGCTACCGCGTAGAGGTGGGGGACGCCGCCTACGACACCGACGGGCCGATCCTGGAGCGTGTCGTCGAGGGCCTCGAGCCGGACACCGTGTACAGGGTGCGCGTCGCTGCGCTCAACGAACTCGGAATCGGTGAGTGGTCGGAGGAGGCGCGCGCGGCCACGCGGCCGCGCCCGCCCGCTCCTCCGTCGCTGCGGTGCGCTCAAGCCGCGCACAACCATCTGCGGCTCGAGTGGGATTCGGCGGGAGAGGGTGCCCAGTACTGCGTCGAAATGCGTGCGAACGACGCCCGCGATTTCCGACCTGTGTACCGAGGTTCGGCGCGTTCTTGCAAGGTGAAAAAGTTGCGCGAGGCGACGGCGTACTCGTTCCGCATACGCGCCAGCGACGAGCGCGGCGGGCGGGGCGCGTGGTCGGAGCCGCTGAGCGCGCGCACGCTGGCCGCGCCGCCGCACGCGCCGCGCGCGCCCTCCGTGCAGCTGCCCGCGCCGCGCACCGCCCTTCTCACCTGGGACGAAGTCGACGACGCCGAGTATGTCTTGCAGTGCGCGCGCGGCAAGGATGCAATCTTCAAACAGGTCGGTCATGTTCAGCGTACCAAAATATTTGTATTCCACGGTTATGTAAAACTAACTAGCTATTATTAATGAAACATAATCAAAGATATTTTTCAATTTTGTTTTGCTATAATTTTTTGAAAATAATATTGGTGAACATTTCTGACAGGACATTTCATGTTAATCAACACAAATTAACTACATTAGTTAGTTAAGCTACTTCTCCTTTGACGATAATATTTCCAATCAAGCTAGAAGTAACTATGTAGATAGTTGACATTTGGTTTATACGAAGATTTAGTTTTTCTTTGTTATTGACCTTTACTTAAGAAGATGTCCACAATTGACGACTGTCATGTTAATTGAAACAGATTTTTCATAAATACCGCCGCCTGTAAAGTCATGAACATATTATTAATATAATAATTTCTTTTTTTATGTGAAAATTAACTTTAGTTTTTGTCGCGAATTTTTGCAATTGCAGAAAATATAAATTAAAACTTTTTTTTGTATATTAGTTAATTAGAGTAATTCATTATACAATTTGATAACTGATATGTTAGTCAGAACAAATAGGATACGTCGATAGATAGCATTATCGTGTTTGATAAAAAAATTGTAACGAGAACATTGTGTGAACTTTCGTCAAAAGTGGAAAACTCAGAAAATGGTGTTTGAACTATTAATTTCGTAAATAATTCACGGAGATCTAACGCATCCATTAAAAAACACGTCTTAGTAATAATATATATACATCAGTGCAGGGATGTTATGGAGCTCCGTAACTGTAACCGAAACTATCGGATATCCGAAATAATTACATATCCGTAACCGTATCCGAATCCGATATAATT
>DWUN01002381.1:0-13980 GCA_018249975.1 Passova gellias | reverse complement strand
TTAAAGGGCAATGTTTTTGTAGAACATTGTATTCGTGTATCTCATAAGGTTAAGTCAGCGCACGCCATGTAAGCGTTCAGGAAGCAAATTTTCACCAACTTTTCGTCAAACAAAGAAAAACTATAAAAAAATTGGGAGAAAAAAGTAGCCTATTATGACCCTGAACCCCTCAAGTGTTTCTATACGAAATTTCATCACAATCGGTTTAGCGGTTTGGCCGTGATAACGTCACAGACAGACAGACAGACAGACAGAGTTACGTTCGCTTTTATAATATTAGTATGGATACATCTCTTGAGCAACACATATCTTAAACATGTCTTAAATGTAACTTAAACATATCGTAAACATATCTTAAACATATCTTAAACGTATGTTAAACGTATCTTAAACATATGTTAAAAATGTCAACTTCCACTTGCCACTACACGATACTCCAGACTGGGACGACCCGCGGCTGTACACGCTCTCGGCGCTGCGGCGACGCGGCGTGCCCGCGGGCGCCATCAACGCGTTCTGCGGCGCGCTCGGCGTGACGGGCGCCGGCGCCGCGCTCGACCCTGCCGCGCTCGACGCCGCCGCGCGCGACCTCCTCAACCTCGTCGCGCCCAGGTACTCGCTCGCCCTCCACCTTAGCTACATTTACATTCTGAGGCATTACACTGAAACACTTCACTTTCTCAAAATGGAACACAGAGGTGAGGAAACGAAAACTTTGTACACTACAAACATCTTTGTATTGTACTCTATACTTATAAGTTAGTACTGAGGTTTTCTTAGATTTCTACTCATTAATCATATTAATAATCATTGTGTTGGTCCCAAGTCTCTCAAGTCTTAATGTAAAGAGATGCCCTTAGCGTACCATATTAATCAAATGCATGTTGGTAAATTTCAAATGTCTTAAAGAAAATTTGCAAAGTTAAGGATGCTTGCCGAGGATTCAACTAAAACTAGACTGGAAAGTCAGAGCTCTAAAACACCAGGCTTAACTATGCTTACAGTCGGATGAAATGTATACCTTTTATAAGTACAATATGTAACTTCTACAACATAACGAAAATATGTATTGTTACAGAACCATGGTGATCCTGGAACCGCTAAAACTAACAATAACAAACTTCCCAAGCGACAAGCTGTTAGAAGTTACAGTTCCAGATTTTCCGAACGAACCCGAAAAGGGATCTCACAAAGTAGTTTTTAACAAAGTACTATACATTGAGGCCACTGATTTCAAGGAACAACCAGATAAAGCCTACCGGCGATTAACACCAAATCAATCCGTGGGTTTGCGACACGCTGGATATGTTATTAAGGTAAAATATATTTTTTTTATTACTCTGGATTTTAACTAAGACTAAGCTTTGTTAACCATATCGAATCAACTTGTCCTACATATAACAATATTATTTATATTAGCAATAATAATTTAATTTGTTATAACAGAAAACTACCTGTTCCATATGATATCATCAAAACATATACAAGTCATACTATTAGAGTTAAATAACTTAACATGGTTAAAACATGTATCGTTTTACTGTAAAGGTATCGAAAGTTATAAAGGACGGTGAAGGTAACGTTACCGAGATTGAGTGTACCGCGGAGCCCAGCGAGAGTGCTGACAAACCGAAGGCCTTCATACATTGGGTGTCCCAGCCCATCCTGGTCGAAGTGCGACTGTACGAGCCCCTGTAAGTGTAAACATTGCCTAAATAAACATATTGCATGGATATGCGACTGCATTAGGTAGTTATTTAAATACATCACGTTAATTTTGCCTTTGCGTTTTTTTTTGCTTTAGTTTGTACTAGTTGTGCCCGCGACTTCGTCCGTGTCATTTTATACGATTCTAAAATAAGAGTAACCTTAAGTTCTCCTCATCACATCAGCTATCTGGCAATGAAAGTACCGTCAGAATCGATCCCGCCGTTGCAACGATTAGCGGGAACAAACAGACAGACAGACAGACCAAATTGTAAAAAATGTTATTTCGGTATATGTACATATGCGTTTAGTAAAAAGTTATTTATTTTTACAAACAGACACTCCAAGTTTATTTATTTGTAATTAATTTGTGATTAATTGAACTCCGTTTCTTCCATTAAAAAGATTCAAGCACAAGAATCCGGAAGACACGAACGAAGTGCCCGCCGGGTTTCTGTCTGACTGTCGGGAGGAAACGTTGAAGACACTGAACGCGTTCGCCGACGCGTCCATCAAGGCGGCCGCGGTGTATGACAAGTTTCAATTCGAGAGGATCGGCTTCTTCTCCGTCGACCCCGACACTACCGACAAGAGGGTGAGTTTGTTACATCAATCAACATGTACAGAACAAGTAACAATAACTCGAGTTCACTTTAGTCAGCTGAGAAACAATTTCATTTTATACGGGACTAAATTTTGCCCGCGACTTCGTCCACGTGGAATAGTGACTTTAGGCAACATTTTAATTTTCTAAGTTACTTTTATTGCAAATAATACAGATATAAACTGCTGTGTATCCTAGAAAATTAAAATGTTGCCCAAAGTCACTATTCCACGCGCACGAAGTCGCGGGCAAAAGCTAGTCATACATATAATCCTTCCTCTTGAATCACTCTATCTATTTAAAAAAACGGCATCCAAATCCGTTAGGTAGTTTTAAAGATCTAAGCATACACAGGGACAGACAGCGGAAAGCGACTTCGTTTTATACTATGTAGTGACTAGCTGACCCGGCAAACGTTCTGCCATATAAATTATAACAGTATTTCTCTACTATATAATGTATGTTATTATAAATATGAACCTTCCTCTTGAATCGCTCTACTTATTAAAACAAACCGCATCAAAATCCGTTGCGTAATTTTAAAGATCTAAACATATATAGGGGCATACAGCGGAAAGCGACTTTGTCTTATACTATGTAAAGATTATATAATTAGTGCTATATAAATGGACTACGTCATTTTTATAAAAATAAAACAAAATAATACAAATAAAAATAATTTAATTGCAATAAGTTTATTTTTACACTAACTTGTATATTTTTTGCAGATGGTCTTCAATAGGACAGTGTCACTGAAAGAGGATACAGGAAAATAATAAAAAAATATCGTTTTGTGTATTTCATACTATTTTAAAATAAATAACTCATCAAAGCTTACATAGTTTTCTTTATACCATTCTTAACCTAATCTATAAATAAATTCGTCGTAGCCTCTAAAGCAATTGTCGTCGTAGCATCGTAGCAATATTGAATTGCGATTTCCTTTAATACTGGTCGCAAGTATTTTTACGATGAGGTTGAACGGTTATTACCTTACGCTAATACGCTGGGTTGACTACTGTTTGTCCCCTCCAACTGAAAATTTGCCATCAGCCGTCTCATAACCGAGTCCAAATTACGCCACGTGTCGTTTAACATTACAGATCATTTGTAATCTGTTCTACGTTACGCCTACGAGATCTTGTACACCAATTAGCAAACATTAGAAAAAAACGATTGCTTATAAAATATTGGATAAGAAATTCAAATAATATTAAACATAAAGTTTAATTTGTGTTTAAAGTTTTTGACGACCGTTAACAGTATATTAATATCAAACTATCGGTGAGTTTTCCTTCTCTACACTATTAATAAAATACATATTAGTTTTGACACAAAAAATAAATTAAATTGACAAGGGTACACATATAATTTTCATATGTAATAGTGAAAGTATCCTAAGTTTTAAAATAGTGTTATCTGTGTTGGGTGTTCTTAATTAAATAAATAAAGTCTAAAATATATGCGATACATGCGATTTGTGTGTAACGTCCATTCCCTTGACATTCAACTGTGCGTATTTTAACATTATGCATCCTTAGTAGATACGATAAATAAACATAATCATATTATTAGCGCCGTTTTTAAAGGATAAAATGGGTAGTTGACGGTTGTATTACAATTGGTCAGTTTTTAGAGAGGAGATAACATAATTTTAGTAACACAGGCAAACATGAACGGGAATATCTCACGAAGAAGTCGGATGCTAACTTCGAACAACTCTGTTATTGATCGAAATTTTAGCCATTCATGTGTGTTTTTAAATATAATCAATCTTCCTATAAATTATAATATAATTGAATAAGAGTTAGCGTAAACGTACTGGTATTTATTTAAAAGCTGTAGAACGTCAAGAATACTTTTAAACATCGTAGTCCGACTAAAATCTCTATGCTCCAGATGTATTACTATACCCTGCCCAGAAATGAATCTCTATAATTCTGTCGTACTAATGCCTAATAGTAGACAGGATTAAAGTTATTGAAGAAGCAAGAACCTGTTATAAATATTATTTAAAAATAAATATCTAGCTATTATACGCTATTATTCATAAGAATAAATCAATCACTTGAAAAGAGACCGCAATTAATTGGGTTTCGGGCAGAGTGGAGGTTGCTACGTATACGTATGCTACGCGGTACGAAGGTCCCTCGGAGCCGATAGGCGGCGGCGGGCGCAGGGTGGCGGGCGGCGGGCAGCGCGCATTATCGAACGTGGGCGGCCGCACATCGCGCATGTCACTTCACTTGTCGTCGTATCGTTGTTCCGCGATATGCAATACTACACGGCCTCTCGTAACCAAATCCGATTCGGACGACCATCCACATTCGCGGTTGTCGAGCAGATAAAGTAGAACAAACAATGCATGCCGTCTACTCGACCTACGTCAAAGGTAAGTCTTCATGTGTTTTTTAATGCGTTACTCCCGATCGATGTTAATTTTTTTATTTTTCCTTGTAAAATTCTATAGTGGCTTAGTAATAATTGATTTAAGTAGTGTAAAGTTACTAATCATGACGTAACATGACATATTTTAAGTTTTTTATCGTATTTTATTTCATGCTTTAGTATTCAATAATAATGTATTATTTATTGCATTTTATTCTAAAACATGTGTATTTTTTTAAGATTACGGAAATTTAATCTTTTCTATGTCATAAGTTATATATGTTCGTCTATAATATGCCATACTGATAGTGACACGCCTCAAACTTTCTTAAAATATGCTACAACATAATGTAAATATAAGTCACATTAAACATAGTTTTAGAACTACGCCAAATGTGAAATTATTATTATTCTTGTGTATACTGCTTTTCTATACGTTGAAAGGTACACAGTTATATAACCTACTTTATGGGTCTAGGTCACTCGTACAAATCAGACCTTGATGGCTTTAAGCTCAAAAGCACAATTCCATTAGTTGTGTTTTGTTTAAGTTGTTTAAGTTGCAAGTTGTTCGTCATATAAAGTTCGATTTTATGTACACAATATCGTGATTTTGTTAATGTATCATATTATTCGAATGTACTTTCGATTAAACTTTTAATTCCCTATCAAGTTACTAATAAATATTTTATAAACAATCTTATTTTTTCTTATTTGATGTAGAGCTGGGTACAGCTGTTTAAGCGTTCTCATACATGTTCTTAAAGTAATTGTTGGAAATACGAGCTATACAGAAAAAAATGGTCATCACTTCTCAAATAGCTGTAAAGGCCTCCATAAAAACAATACTGCAAGGTCCATCCACCCCTTCTTAAAATATTCATATTTGTGTTACATTTACGAAGTAATTGTAGAATATAATCGGTCCAATACGTTGCTACTCAGTTCTATTATTTATCACATATTTTCTAAATATATCACAATTAGGCACTAAAAATACTGTTGTTTTACTTTCTCTTAATTTCTAATTTTAACTCGTTACATATACCTATATATAGATACCAGTATCGACAGCGCGATGCAATTACCAATGTGGGTCACGATTAGCATATCAACATTAACCTTGTGGAAGTGCATGTACGATAGGAAAATAGACGGTCTTAAAGGATTTTATGAATATTGAAATCGATGCTCTATAACTAAAACTTTAAACCTTTAAACATTCGCGAATATTGTAAGCAGAAATAAGAAATTAATTATATGTTATAGTATAGTACAGATCTGTCTAGATTGAGATCACATGGCCGCGTGTGAGTTGCCCTAAAAAAGTACCTACCTAATGTTATTTGGATAAATTAGGTATCTATCGTCCAAAAAGCAAATAGGTGTTATTACTAATTATGAGTTGATTTATAAACTACGTTATGAAGGGTTGTAGAGTTAACATTATGATTGCATATTGACATTAGCGTGAGTTAATTCTTAACTGCGTCGAAATTAAAAATAATTAAGCCTCTTTTACTCATTTTCATTTTTCTAGTCTGAAAATTATAAAGTTTTCAACTAAGTGAATTGTTAAAGTCTACACCTGCCATGTGCGTCATAAGCCATCAATACATTTACGACGCTGCTGAATCAGAGGGTGAAATATTGCCTTAACTTGTCTTGCTTAGCGTTCGTCGTCCTTGCCGTGTCCCAGACAAAATAATTTTGTAAGACGTCACGATATCGTCCAATAAGTTTTTTATTTAGATGTAAAATTATCTAGTTTCTTTTTTCGATATCTAAAGTTATTCGTTCGATCTGCTCAGTCGTGCAGTTGGTAGTGTTCGTAGCCGCTACGATGATCGTAACATGCGTGAGATATTTCCAGTAATTTCTCTCTATTTGAGATATTCCAGTAGCACAGATATACAGTCGTCACCGTGGTCACTTAACAAATGTCCCATCTCCCTGTTTGTGTTATGTATTATGTGTATAAGTTTTATGAAGTAAGGGTAACTGATAAAGCATAACTTTTGTCCTTATTTAAGAGGCGTAGAACGTTTATGTCATGAATTACCTGGTATGTGATGACGTGATGAGTAACACAGTTCGTATATCTTTAATTCGTCTAAAGTTTAAAATAAGCTTTTAAATGGCATTTGAATCATTGATTTTGATAGAAAATTAACTAAAAAACCTTGTAGAAATCTATACATATAATAAAACTGTAGAAGAGTTCAATTCTGTACATTGAATAAAAACTGAAAAAAACACCTCTAGGGGTCTTCATACAAGTACCTAACACAAGCCGAAAAAAATCATTTTGAAATTTCTGTCTGTCTGTTGTCCGGCTTTCGCGCAAAAACTACTGAATGGATTTTGATGAAACTTTTTTGTTATATAGCTATTTGTCCTCGCAACATATAGACTATAATTTATTTTGTAATACTTCAAATGTTGCCAAAGCCACTATTCTACTCGGACGAAGTCGCGGGCAAAAGCTAGTCACTAATAAGTGTTTGATCAGTCACTCGGTCCCTAAGAATGGAAGCGCGTCTGTAACTTATCTCTAAGCACACGGATAGTAACTAATACTAACTTACAATAACTTAACTAACTTACTAACAGTCCTATTTCCGCTGTCCTATTACCAATGGATACCAACCAATATATTCTTATTAACACTTGCATCTTTAGAAAATTTGACGTCACGCGGTTCCCGTACTAGGAAAGCCTGTATAATATAAGGATAGGCAAAGACTGTTTTGACCTATCAGTTCTTTATCTGCAGCTTGGAAGCTGACAGCTAAAGCTTTTCACATAACTCGCTTGGCGTCGTAACACGTTCAAGTCGGCAATAGAACCAGGAATCCACGTGGGCGACACCGTATTGTTCTCAACGTCTCGCTTCAAGTGTAGTGATGGCTATTCTTGATATCGATAGATTAACAAAATAAAACTAAAACATACCTAAATTATTAACACGAAAATATTACAGCGTTTTGCTATCGTACTGCTTTGATTGATTACAAAAGAAATTTACACCTATATGTCGATAATTATGATTGACAGGTGAGCAGTTTATATGGAAAAATTAAATTGCTGTTATTACTATTTTCCTCCGTTTTTTTCCTTATTTTCTTTGCTTTTAAACCTTTCCTGAATTGCCATCATTATTTTAAAACCAAAATTAACCGAATTGGTCGAGCCGTTCTCGAGTTTTCCGCTTACCAACACATTTTGCGATTCATTTTTATATTATAGAATAGGTAATACGTGAAGCAAAACCTTTGGACCTCTTTTTACGAAAATTGCGCAGACGGAGGAGTATGACATTTGGCACACTTTTAGTTTATCTGTAGGAGCAGTGCACAACCCTAATATTTTTTAATAATCCTTATAAAGTACATTAAATCAATAAATAAAACATTACATACACTACCATATACACAGGCAAATATAATGAAACGTTCATTGTTTATTTGTCAATGTCAAATAAAAAGTCCAGAGAAGTGTCAAAGAATGCTTTTAAATATAATTAAAAAGGCAAACGTTATTCTGTCCTATAAATTATAACAGTAGTTCTCTACTATATAATGTATGTTATTATTACTAACTTTGCCCGCGGCTTCGTCCGCATGGAAATTAATGTGTCACAAAGTATTTTCTGCGTAAATAACGACCCCGCGCGAATTCTAGGATAAAATGTAGGCTACATGTTGTTCCATAGCCTCTTCTTCTTGTAAAGATATACAGATGTAATCATCATAAGATATAGTAAAATGCTATTAAATATATCTCGATACAAGGTAGCCTATATCCTTTCCCAAGGTCACATCTATATCTGCACCAAATTTCATTAAAATTGGGCTTCAGTGGTTTAGGCGTGAAAGACAGACAGACAGACAGACAGACAGACAGACAGGTAGTTACTTTCACAGTCATAATATTTGTGAGGATGTATGAAAATTGACACAACCGTCAACGTCGTCTGCCCGTTCGGGTCGGTCATTCCGTAACCAAGCGGCCTCAGCACACCGCGCGGCCCGTCCGTCGCTCAAGCGTAGTCAATCTATGATATCTCCTAAGGTACTCGTCATAATTATGTATTGTAAAGGACAGTTTCAATCTAGATAAAATGCCAAAGATGACTATTATATTTATATTGATAAGGATTAATAAGAAATTGGAGTAATTACATTAACAATAACTCGATAAATTTAAATATATTAAAACGGTTACTGTGGCTAAACCTTAAGAGATAAACATATACCATCGAGGACTTTTTTGGAGGTTATCTAAAGGCCAATGTTTTTGTGGAACCTTGTTTTCACGTATCTCGTAAGGTTGAGTCAGTGCACGCCATATAAGCGTTCAGGAAGCCCGTTTTCGACGAACTTTTCGTCAAACAATGAAAAACTATAAAAGAATACTTAAATACTTAAGACAAGAAACATATCTATCGACGTATACGAAGATTAAGAACACACCGGTTAAAAAAGCTTCGCAAATAGTTCATAATTTTTCATCATCTCGAAGACACGAATGAACTTTCAAGAGTTACAATGCTGCTGTATGTACGTTCACGAAACTCCGCCCTTTGACAGGGCGCCCGCTTGGAAGCTCTCAAGAAACATGATTTTTTTCAACTTTAATGACAAATATCATCATAATGTTGGTTATTTAAGTATACATAAGGTACGTAGCACTGGTCGATCTGCAATAATACGCCTCTCAAATAGTGAAAGAATTGCTCAAATTAGAGATGGGTCGAGATCAAGTGTTACCGAGTGCCGACTTTTACACTGTTTGATTTGAACCGAATCGAATACTCGGCCGAGTTACTCGATATGGATTTATATTGCATTCTTGTTGATAAAACGTGTATAAATATGTTAGAGAGCTGCACGTTTCCACGTACGACTTCAGCCTTACGGTCGGTTACACAATGATGTGCAGGCCGCAGCGGCCACGGAACGTTTGCGTGTACCTACGGTAACTTCATGAGAAAATTTTACATTTCTAGCCATATTCGGCCTTTTACGAGTTAGGGGTAGTCGAGGAAGGGCCGAGTATGTAGAGTACCGATTTTGAACAGAGCGCTCGGTTTATCTCGGGGTCAAATGGATGCAGTGTCCCCGCAGAGCGTCCTCCGCGCACGAACTACTTGACGGGACGCAATGGCGGCAGACGCGCCATCTAGCGTCAACCGGCGCGGAGCAGGCGGGCCCTCCGCGATATAGAACTTTCCCGAATGACCGCCAGGTTGCGCTGTGTATTACTTCGGCTGAATCGTTTATTAGAAACGTTAAAGGTACTTATTATTTTTATTAATTGTATATAATTGGCTAATTGAGTTACCCGTATTTGAATAACTATTAATATTGTATACCAAAGATTTCAAAGCACGGTAACGCTCGACTAATCTAACTAACTAACGAATTCGAATAGCTTATCGCATGATTAGCTAATCGAATAATAATCGTAGACCACATAAAATAAATGTGAAAAAATATCAACGCCAAAAACGAAAATGAGCCCCGTGGGGGCATTCGAACATATATCTGTTCGCTTTATGCGTGGACGGCCGTTGTACTTTTATTATTATAGTATGTATGTACTTCCACGTATGAGTATTGATTCGACGCGCGGGTGGGTCCGTCCTCTTCGCGCGACCAGCGGCGATACTTTACGTAAATACGTCATCGATCGATACATCTCTGTTATTGAACGAATTTAGTTTTACATAATTGTGCGTTACGAGGCGTAATGTAGAGCGCTGTGCGATGTAGATGCGGTGTGTCATATTGATATTGTGATATCTGTTATACACTTACGTTCATGCAAATAAATATTTAATTAAAAAAAAGTGGATACTGGGGAGCAAAAAACGACTTAGCTACATCTTATTTATTTTTAACTAGCTTGTGCCCGCGACTTCATCCCGTCCCCGCCGCAAATAATTTTTGTTATTTACGACATCACATTAGAAACCTCAAAAATAACAGTATTTCTCTACTATGTATTGGATGTTATCTATCTATACTTATAATAAGTCTGTCTGTCTGTCTGTCAGTTTGTCTGTATAACCGTTATAGAAACAAAAACTACTCGACGGATTTTAACGAAACTTGGTACAATTATTTTTCATACTCCTGAGCTGGTTATAGTATACTTTTCATCACGCTACAATCAATAGGAGCAGAGCAGTAAAGGGAAATGTTGGGAAAACGGGAGAAGTTACTCCATTTATTAAGCTTCCGTCGCGTGTGCAACATTAATGGTTAAAGCTACACAGAAATCATGTATGACGGAAATGTGCTCCTTAAAATTATATAAAAAAATATCCCACGACAGCATATGTCTATCTTTTATGGTTGACGCACAATAACACGTGTAACTCCCGATAGCTTAGCAGTTCGAAGCTTTCTGATTATATTTCTCTGTGAGGCTGTACGAAGTTAGTCGGGTTAGCTAGTCCTAAATATGAAAGTTCGGTGTTTCTATAGAAACGCTAAACAAACGCATACCGAGTGCCGGTGATGAGGAAGGGCCGCCTATGTTCTCTAAGCTGTCTAGTGAGACGCCCGTGCGGTCGTAGTGGATGCCGTCACTCGTGTCACATGTCATACGACATTACATCCGACAGGAGCACGATCGCGCTCGGCATCCGCAAGATCCAGTACGCGCCGGACAAGCCCGGCCCGCAGCCCTGTACAGTGGTGCGCAAGGACTTCACGCTGTCTCCGGGCCAGCTCGAGCTCGAACTCACCCTCGATAAACAGGTACGAACGAAACGTTCTCTGGAATAAATACTGGAGTGACGATGGACCGGGCGCGGCCGCCGGACGATGGACCGGGCGATCCAGGATGGAAGCTAAGTTTGAGCGACGCTGTTTGTTGCAGTTGTACATGCACGGCGAGACGGTGGCCGTGAACATCTGCGTGCGCAACAACAGCAACAAGGTGGTGAAGAAGCTGCGCGCCAGCATCCTGCAGTCGGTTGACGTGATGCTCTTCCAGAACGGACAGTACCGCAACGTCATCGCTACTCTCGAGTCCGAGTGAGTGCATACATTAGGCCGGCGCTACATATCACTGTGCAGACCTTAATGTTACATCGTCATAGTCCCGTAAAAGAGCAGCCTAAAACTACGTAACGGGGCCGTGCTCCTGCGTGAATTCAAATCTGCAACACTAGTTCTGGCTCTCGTTATGCGAGCGAGGGTTCGGCCGGCGCGAAGAGGTATTCGCGAGTTCATACGATCCGCAGGGACGGCTGCCCGCTGCAGCCTGGCGGCAGCATGCAGAAGATCATGCAGCTGCGGCCCTCCCTGGACAGCCTGCGCGACCGTCGCGGCATCGCGCTCGACGGCCAGCTCAAGAGCACGGACGCCTCGCTTGCCTCCACGACTCTGTGAGTTTGTTTCCAAACATTACACAAATTGGATACATAAAATATGGATATAAAAGGGAATTAAGATTGTATGCGTGGGGAATTGACGTAGCTCGTATTTCGAAGCTTTCTGATTATATTTGTCTGTGAGGCTGTACGGAGTTAGCCGGGTCAGCTAGTAATGTAATAAAAGTATACGTTACGGGTGAACTCCCGCACGGGCCGGTGTCTGTCCGCGGCACCGCCCTACTTTTCGATGGTTTCGTTCAAAGTGGCCGTCGACTAAGTTTCCTGGTCGAACAGACTGCTGGACGCTGAGCAGCGCGACGCCTTCGGTATCGTGGTCAGCTACAGCATCAAGGTGAAACTGTTCTTGGGCGCCCTCGGGGGCGAGCTCGGCGCCGAGCTGCCCTTCATTCTCATGCATCCCAAGGTGAGTATTCGATGCGATGGGCTCGTAATGTTCACTTCACCGGCCGTCTACTCGTATGTACGTCTGTAAACGGTAGCCCGGCCGCCGTGACGTTACTACTGGGTATTTCTGAAAACTGTACGATTACACGCCCGTTGCCTTATATTGCGGATTCGTGTTTACACGAGTAGCGCCGCGCAGCCGCCACCGCGACGACTGCCGGTACGCTTACAAAGAACTCCGTCCGTTCCGTTTTAACTGGTTTTTAAGATTCTCTGTTTGTCGTCGATATCATTGTAACGCTGCGTATAATTCGTTCAGGAGGGCCGCGCCAAGCTGCTGCAGGCGGACAGCCAGGTCGACATCGAGATGTTCCGCCAGGACACCGTCATCCACCAGGAGAGCGTCGAAGTGTACTAGCTCTGCCCCGGCCCGGCGATGTAGTACTCGATTCGACTCTTGAAGGAAATTTATAAATATATACGTATCGTCCGATATGTAGTTTATTGCTTAAATATATAAATTTATATAAACGTGTTCAACTGTGTGATTTATATCGGCTTCTATAATAATAATTGCGTGTAACCGACAGACGTGCATAAGATGCAAGACGCCGCAGAAGCGTCGCGTCGCGAGCGGCGTCCCTCACATAAGTACATATATGTATTAAGCAATAAAAATGTGTATAAAATGTCTAATGTCAAAAATATTTATTCTGCAAATATTTATATGTAAAAGGCGTAGCAAAATTTCGCCGTGGTATAAAAAGCGAGTGTGTATCCAGTGTGTCAACATTGACTCGTGTTCGAGCACGTCGCGCGCCGCCGCGGCCACCGGGCGGTCGCCGGGCGCCGGGCGCGCGGGGCGGCCGCCGTGCTCTATTATAAAGCGATGAAACTAGAGTTTCGTTTTATTTACACTTTCCTTACTTCTCTCACTCGGTTCAGTGACGACTTCGACTTCGGGATTATTATTCACCGCTTCGTTTACGATCCAGAAACTATTCTTTTTCATCACATAAATATTTATTTAGCTTAGGAATCGGACCGATTTAAACTCCAGTTCGGGCCATACATACTCGAATTTGAGGGTTAACGTGAGAGGTTAAAAAATGTCATAAATAGATTAAAACTAAAATGCCTCAGAAATATGGGTAGGAAAGCGTTTTCAGGATGTTTGTACATTGATACACTGTTTACGTGCTTCAGAAATATTTCTTACTAGCTTTGCCCGCGGCTTCACCCGCGTAGAAATTAATGTGTCACAAAGTTTTTCCCGCGCATGTAACGACCCCGCGCGTATGCTAGAATAAAATGTAGGCTATATGTTGTTCCATAGCCTCCTCTTGTTGTGAAGATATACAGTTAATCATAAGATATAGTAACATACTATTAAATGTATCGCGATCAAGGGTAGCCTATATCCTTTCCCAAGGTCACGTCTATCTCTGCACCAAATTTCATTAAAATTGGGCTTCAGTGGTTTAGG
>DWUN01002380.1:0-13981 GCA_018249975.1 Passova gellias | reverse complement strand
CAACCCGGGATTTGAACCCAGGACCTCCCGATCGGCAGTCGCGCTAGCAACCGCACGACCAACGAGGCAGTCAACCATAGTATATAATATTACATAATAATATTATATTAAATATACATGTATATATGTGTTTGTACACTATTAGCTATTAGGTC
This sequence comes from Passova gellias, assembly GCA_018249975.1. Lineage (NCBI taxonomy): Eukaryota > Metazoa > Arthropoda > Insecta > Lepidoptera > Hesperiidae > Passova > Passova gellias. The sequence continues at coordinate 13,826 of DWUN01002380.1, read as the reverse complement.
TTTCTGCTGAAATCTAACTTACTTATTGGTAACGTTACGTTGATATAAATACGCATAATGATGACTCAGTATTTCTATTGTAATTATATTACACAAAAAATACATGTGTTTTAAGCGACCGACCTGTGTATATATTTTTTCGTACATTCCCTTTTCCTTCGCTAGTTTGCTTTAGTATGGTTCATTGATCGAGATCGGCACCACTAATATCGGCTTATCTAGAGTATTACTGCGGCTGTAGGATTTAATTATTGGTGATATATTTTTAGTTATTTACCAATGCCTTATATCAAACAGCATAGGCACATTTTTAGGATCATAGCAGAAAACTCTTGAGTTGTTAATACCTGCAACCAGAACATTGATTTTAAATAGGAATCAATTTATCTTCATTAAACGACGAAGATTTTATATAATTTGACTACTTTAAAAGGGAAGGATCTTTAATAACATACAGTTTATGATGGTGTCTTTTGCGAGACAATAATCACTACTAACACGAATGCGCGAATTTCGAATGCACTATATTAAACTACCGGTACACCCAACAAGCAGCTCCATCAGCTGTTTGTATTAATGAGTCGTCGCTTCGTGATCGATTACGTACTGTAATTTTGTTTACGATTTTTTATGGATATAGGTGGTAAAGATAAACTGCCATGATAGGCCACGTCATGTAATATGAGCGTTTGTAATATTAAATGTGTAAACGTATACATGTTCTTTTCGGAAGCAATAACATTGAGAAATAATCACGTTCATATAACTTGTTATCAGTTGTCTCTCGATATGTTAACTTTATAATATAATATTAATATATTCATTTTAAAATACTTGGAAATTTATTTGCCTGTTTTGATTAAGTATACAAAATATCTATTTTGGTTATAAAAAGAGGAACTGAAATGAAATGCCATGTCTGTGATTGGCTTTAATAACATAATTAGCTACTGTAAGCTCCTATCTCTTCATTGCACTATTCCGGGCTTGGATATAATGAAATGTTTTTCCACTGAGCTAGTCTACCTAGTTTTTTTTTTGGTTGTAATAATTTGCAGGCAGTGCAAAATACTGTCTTGATTAAAATCTTGGAGACAATAACATAGCAAAAACCTGTCAGAATTTAAAGACTTCTTCAGTCTTTTTACTCATGTCTTTCATTTATGATGTCCAAAACTTGTAATCTCATTTCTATAACTGGGGGAATAAACTATGTATATGATTGAACGATTTATAGATAATATGAACAATATACTCATTAGATAGTGGGTACCCACGTGATACTTGATCTACTTTACGTTCTTATTAAATTGTAGCAGTTAATATTATGGAGAAAAATGATTATAAAATAAAGAATACTGAATTATCGGTACCTTTACAGCTGTAAATGTACGAAGTAGAAAACTAAATGAGTGCTAGCGAAGCTGATTCAAAATGAATGATTTGATTTATAATAAATGTGTGACATAACAAGAGCATTTAGATATACATAGGTATATGTAAATGTAATACCTACCTATTGTATTATAGTAAAAGCATCCTGTAATAGTTTTAATTGACCCCCGAATTATTATTTAGTAATGTAACAGTGTTACCTAAGATCGCTTGTGGCACATTAACAAGTGGATTGAGATTATATAATCCATTGTGTGATAATACAAAATTGGTTTTCGATAATATTCCCACTAAATCTCCACGGGCGGTTGGACAACCGTCGGATTAATGTATCTGTTTACTTAAACTACGCCACAATTTGGGCAGATTGTATACTTCAAAGTGTCAATCACAAGCTCGATATACTTAGTTAAAACTTTACATTTGAAACACCGTCACGTTTCCATTCCCGTAATAAAAACATTGATACCTGTTCTGAGCATACTATATTATATTTATGTTATTTTTATAGGGTTATAATAATTGTATTTCCACTGTTACATGAAATGCAAACATTGAAGGCATGATAAATATGTTTTCGAAAGTTCAGTGAAACCCATACTCACCTTGTCATATGTATATATACACTCATACATATATATATATATATATATATACACATATACATATATTGGCTTTGACACTATTGTATACTATAGTCACTGTATAAAAATCTCGTTAATCACACAACAGGAGAGCCTCCCACTGAGCTTATGACGCTATGTTATAAGTCTAATATACTTTATCACGAATAGAACCGTCCCTTCTATATTTTTAGAATTAATGTTTATTAACTGTTCTCAATATTAATAAGTCAATAAAGTATATCGTTTTTTTTAATGAAAGTCTTATGGAATTTTTTATGACATCACAATTTCAAATCGTAAGTTATTAAGATTTTAGGGTGGTAAACATACGTAGGTACTGTTCGAACTTTATCTTTAGAAGTCTGTCCATATTGTGGAACAGGGAAGCCAAGTGTCGAATCTTCAATCGATGTCAATAGTGTTGTTCCTTATTAACAGTCAATATCACGATACTATTTTGTTCCTATTATAAGCAAGACATGGGGAAACGTTGTATGATTAATAAAATTTACAGAGCTTTCGACGAGTGCGTCATGACGCACTCGTAAGTAACTTGTTTATTTGATCAATCTTAACAATCGGCGGCTGTGGTCTTCAGAATTCGAGGGCTTAGTTTCATTAGTGTTGACAAAGGCTGATTGGATCAACCAGATCATAATAGTATAAACGCTGAATGACGACTCTGCGTAATTGTAGCGTTGTGTAAATAAGAAATACCCACAACAGTAGCACTTTCATATTTAATAGATGCTACCTATAGTACCTACTTATATTATAAAAAAAATATTTTTATATTCTAATGTTACTTAGATACAGAACAAATGTAATTGAGGCAATAACATTATCATCATAATACGAAATCGAACGCTATTAAAGTTGATAAAGTTATATAAATAAATGTTACCTGATTAGGTATAATTGCAGTTGATTGGTTTGCATATGTTTGTTAACGAAGTTTTTAGTAATTACTATTATGATCTCGTCATTTTAACTAGTGGATACAATATGGTCGACCTAATTTTGTAGCTCTGAATAGATAGAATTTTATTTCTATTAAAAATAAATATGATTTTATGTATCAGGTCGTGAATGAAACTTTTACTGGAACTGATATCTAGAGTAATTTAGAGTTCTCCTATATAGTGATATGATTCTTTTTGTACCCGTATTTTTAGTAATGCGGTTTGTAAATGTCTCGCCGTGTCCTATATCCGAGGACAATTATTATTTTTGACCGACTTCAAAAAGGTGTAGGTACTCAATTCGTCTGTATTTTTTTTTGACCTGTTTTGTTACAAGCGCGGAGTGCGCACACATTGTATCGTTCAGCGCTGCTACATTCGGCGTCCGGTCACACGTGCCTCAATTGTGCCGTACGCCAACTGCATGTCGAAATAAATTACACAGCGATTATATCATTAATTCGAATATCAGTTGTGTTGGTAGCTATACTTCTTGATACAAATATAGCTACATGATCTGTTGTACGCATTTTGTGTTTTAATAATTTGTTTCGAGTATTTACTACTTTAAATTACTTTAAATAACATATACCAATTGTATATTTATCAAATACCTTTAAAGCAGAAGTTCATGATCAAATACGCTAATTGGTTTTTCGCAAGTCCAATAATAAAGAGAAAGGTTTATATGTATAATAACATCCATTATATAATAGAGAAATACTGTAATTTTAGTTATTTCTAATGTGATTTCGTATGTAATTAATTTTTTTGTGGCGGGGGCGGGACGAAGTCGCGGGCAAAAGCTAGTATTAGATAAATTATTAGGCAAAATTGTTACGTTTTGATATAAAATAACAATGATGTTTTTAATGATTATAATTTACAAGTCAATTATAAGTGCATTCTTGTTACGTTAGAGCGTAGAATGGTTTTAGCGCCAAATGCACTTACTTGTCTCAATTAATACATATGTATATCATCGTTTGTACTTAATTCTAGTACGACAGTATCGCCATTAGACCTATTTTTGCCATTCATTAACCGTGCTTACATTATTGTATTCCGGGCACATGGGCCTAGCTATCGTTGTGTTAAGAGGCCAGGGGAGGGGGCGGGAAACTTAAAATGTACAAACATTGAACATTTTTTACAGTAATAGTAAAATACCCAGCCTATATACCGATATACCGGTCATGGGTAGTAGGTACCTACCTATTTTAATTCGTTGTAATTGTATTATTTATTAAAAAAAAAAAAACATAAACTAAAAATAACTTAAAATAAATAAATAACTAAATAATAACTATAACTTAATAACTAAACATAACTTAAACCACGTATTTTATTCGATCGAAAAAATATGTGGTTTAAGTAGTTTTTAGAAAAATTGAACATAAATTCTATTTTTGTAATATATTTCCAACATATATTTTAATTATGGTTTCATTTATCTTATTTTAAAATAGTTGTGTAAATTTGAAGCACAATTGAAAAATGGTTTACATAGCCCATAAAAATATTGTTACAGCTATTGGTCTGAGACGGTTGTTTTACGTCGTAAATCGTATACGAATAATGGCACCTAAACATGATGTATAAGTAGGTATTAAATATTGATTACGGAAGACAAACGAACCTCAAATTAGCTATTAATACAGGAATGGGAGATGCGAATGCGAGACCATGTTCGATTGATCCCCATGATGACACAATTAACTGGGAGACTGCGGGTTCCGGGCAAATACATAACAATGTCTACCTACGCATGCCAGCCATCTAGTCCTTGAAATGTACTCATACTTTACTTTATTTTACTCCTGGTAGCACTTTAGGCGCCTTTTATAGGATTACTAGTCATTACCCCCCCGGTTCGCTGAACGTAGGTAAAAAATGACCCACTGATGTTTTTGAAACTTTCACAATCGATAATACAATTTCTTTTAAACATTTTGTATATATGTAGTAACAATTTTCTGCTTCATTTATTTAGTATCGCTAAACCGGAGACCACAAAAATTGTAATTTCCTAAAAGAATTTCACAGTATCATCGTCATAGTCATTAGCTATTAATTATGATACAAAAATAATATTTCAGTATTGTACAGTTGCTTGAAGGAATTTTCGTAATTTTCCAACGGGAATGAGATATTTTTTCGGCTTAAAACGTATCTTATAGCCCAATACTGATACAAGTATAGAGTACATAAAAAAATCGTTAAAATCGGTGCTTTCTGCTCAGTGGCCAAAACCTGTTTCTAAATTGCCTTTAAGTTCTTTGAAGATGTTTATCGATTGTTACCCTGACGACCGGGACCGGTAGCTTAACGTGCTTTTTGAAATCCGAAAACTCATGAAAATTAGCGACTTGCGGTCACTCACCCAAATGCCGACCATGACTAGAGTCGCCTAACTTTACAGGTCGTTTGCAATCTGCAACCGCGTCGAGGCTACGAGCACTTCGTAGGAACAAGACTATTACTTAGTAATAATTGGTAGCAGGACTACCACAATAATGCTATACTGTAGTCCAATTAGTATATTGTGTTAATTTGAGTGCAGTCAGTATCTAACATGTAGTGCCTGTCCATTACTTCAGTATTTGCTCACAGTGGCTTTTGCCGTACATGAAACCTGAAATAGGCGTCTCTAAAAAGAAACAAGTACTGTAGTACTCGTACGTAATCGTAATATTTTGAGGTCTTTATTATTGTTATCCTATCCGGTTCCGGTTATTTATTTTATTCGGTTCAGATCGCGTGATATGTAGACCCATTGACTCTAAATGTTTCAAGCATGTTATCTGGGGTAACAATGTCACATGTCGGACTGCAGGTAGGACTACAGCCATATCTGAGATTGGACGCTAATGTCTTTGCGGTGAATCGGCTAATTGACATTTGGTGCTTCGTACCTACCTATTCTTCGTTTCAAGTTATATAGGTTGTAGAAACCCACAAATAACTGTTGAAATAATCACCCCACAAATTTGAATACAATTAAACAAAATTAAAACATCACTTAGCTATAGTTTCGTATACTAACATATTGACTTTCTACCGCCCTCTACCTTGACATTTCTTAACATCTGCATGTTGAAAAGTTTTCTTTAAGGAAATGATTTCGCCCTTTCTCATTTTGTTTCGGAAATTGTTCTCACGTTGCTAAGACGATGCCATTTCAGATGCGACAAGAAATCTCTAGAGATACCTTCATGTAACTTATTGTACTTAAAATATAAAATTCACTACCATGTTTTTTGTTTATTTGACATTTTAAATTGTTTTTTTTTACTTATATTTCTAGAGCAGTGTTTTTCAGTCTTTTTGTATACGCGACCCCTTTACAGTATTAAAAATTCTCACGACCCCCTTATGACATAGATAGACCGAAATTCAGTAATTTAAATTTATTGTAGTGTAGACCATTGTCATTTTTCTTTTGCCGTCGATCACCGGAGTAAGGCATTGCGACCCCCTCTTGAAAGACCTTGAAAAACACTGTTCTAGAGTATAAGTATATAAAATATCACTAACGCTTATTAAATTTGAATGTACATAATACATAAATAAAAAAAAATCTTTAAATTTGCTCATGGCTGTACACATGAACGACGTTTTCTTTGAAAAAAAAGCAATATTTACTAATTGGGGCCTTAGGTAGTGGTGTTCGTGATTTCAGGAATATTGACACAGAAACATGTAACGCCATCTAACGCAAATCACTGAAACTAGGAGCTCGGCGAGTCTCATCACCTGCTCATTTACGTGTTTCACCGTGCTCAGCAAAGATGGCAGTGTTTTGTATGTGCGAAATGATCTAATTTCAAACAATATAATATCGTGAGTGGAAGGTAAATCAAATAATTACAGAATATGTACCTATATGAAAAAGCCTGTTTCTTCTAAATGACTGCTATATAAAAAAATCAAATATATCCCTCAAATAAATTGATGACACTGTGGGCTATTTTAAATAATAACTTAATTTATCAACGTGTCCACTATCACTAAATGTAGTTAATTTACTATGATGGTTTACTCATGCTGAATTTGAAGTCAAAAACTTATGTACATTGAATGCTTAAGCGCTTACAACGACGAGTTTGTCGCTAAACCATCAAAACGATGTGATTGCTATTAAGGGGTCACGAACCTATCTGACTAGGGATGTTAAAGATAGAGGGGTGGGTTTACCGTCGTTGGAGTCGAAACGCCGTTCCATTCCTTGCGTAAATTTTGAAGACTAATTTCAAGTATATACGCGTAGGTTTTTTATTCAATGTTACGAATCACCTGATGTTATTTTTCAGGTAAGTTGGTATTTATACTGTTATACGTTGGTGCTCATTTGAAATACTGGTATTTGATTATTATTTTACCTTTTCACTGTTCGACTATTGCACGGCATGATGGTACGGGTGTATCAAATAATTTATTCAATTTATAATTTATTAAAACTAATAGCATCTTATAAAGACTCAATAGTCACACATGGTTGTCGTTAAGATTTTTATGAAATAAAGTTAAGGTTTTTGTGTTGGATTTGTTATGACTATGCAAATATGTTATTGTTAATGTAGGATAGCATTTCAGTTTCATTACATATACTCATAAAGCAAACACCGGGAACGAAAAACATCTGTGACAAATCAAAAAGTGTATTAAAAAATATTTAAACAAAACATACATTGTGCAATGTGTACACGTTTTCACATTTGAATAATTTTTATCATTTTACGGGAGTAAATTTTGAATTGTGTTTGAATTATTTTTCGTTTACTTTTTAATACTTGGCACATAATTCGCTTTGTTAATTTGCCGGGTTAACGTTACCACTGCTTTGGGGGAGCATGCATCAGAAAGACGTATTTCAAGAAGTATGTTTAAAATTTTCTTTTACCTTTTGAATTCATTAACTTTTAATATTATAATGTAAATATTATGTAAAAAATAGTTAGGTTTTTAGATGGACATTAAATTACTTATGACATAAAAAATTCATAAAAATAAATACATAAAATACCATACTTTGCTAATGTTAGAAATTCGTGCTTTGGGTTTCAATATGCGTTTTAATTTCTGCTTCCATAACCTGTGGCATCTCAAACAAGCGTGGAGTATGTACGAAAGTCATAATTTGCTTTAATTCCTACTTGTAGAAACGAGCAGCGAGGAGATCATATTTTGTAATAAAAAGTGACACCGTACTTGATTATGAAATAATTTGTGAGTGTCCTCAGATTCGTTAGGTTTTGCATCAGTAGTATTTATACAGTCACGCCTATTTCCCATGGGGATAAGAATAGTTTAAGGATTTCCACCGGCTATGATTATATGTAGTTAAGAATTTCCACTTTATATCTGCCAAGTTATATCGCACCTGGAGTCCCACCTGAAGTTCAAAGATTCGATAGCTAACTAGTTCAATCTTGTGCCAACTTTGGCACGACCTCAATGTTTGCTACACTCTGATATCCGAAATATGGTATCGATTCATCAGACGAACTAGCGTCCCAACCATATCTTGGTTGGGTTAATTCATTACCCAATTTCTACCCTAAAGGATCTTTTTTAACTTAAGTTAATCAAACTGTGTGGTTAGTATTATGTAATAGTTTGATACGAGCCGCTGCGTAAACACCGACTCAACATTATTGGGCCCAGCTTTATTTACGTAAACATACTATATAAACTTAAAATTGATATATGTATGCTTGATGTGACAGTTTATCTATAGGCGTAATGCTTATATTGTAAGTTTTTTTAAATAAGTGTATAATATTTTTAAGTGTATCCTAACCGTTTTTTGAGTTTATTAAAGTTTGGTTATGATATTTTGTAGCTATTTGAGATATTTGAAGTGAACTGGATGAAGAAATTGGAGTCTTTAAATTATACAAATAGGGAGTTATGTCTACGTTATGGACGTTAAGCATACGGATGTTTTCTGCGTTTTAATATACATATTAAAAACTGCTACTTAGGAGTTTATCAGCCACAGCTTTGTACATATTGGACCTTATAATTGTTTACAAAGTGTAGTAATACGTAAAAATATGTTTTCTTTTTGCATTTTTTTGCTTTTGTGTATTTTTTTATTTTAAGCCGAGTCACAGTATTGTAGGTGGGAATAGTTAGTATCAGCATATCACAATTTGGCATTTTCAGAATACTGAATGTATTACCGTTTTAAATCTTCTTTCATAACATTTTTATCAACAATTTCCACTCAGCTCTCTGCTCGTTTCGACGTGACTCGTAATTCAAGGACTAACAGGCTAAACTTATTTCGCTGGCTCTATGCGAATGGGGTCAATCCATTAATCTTCTACCTTGTGATGTTAATTAACCATGGCTATTCATATCCGAATTTCATTATAAGCTTCATTTTAATCTTATGTAAAATATATACGTTTGAATTTTCAATTAAGGTTAATTGTAAAAACTGTTATATAAACAAACTAGCGACCCGCCCCGGCTTTGCACGGGTGCAATACTGATACTAAATAAACTACAGAAAAACTGTGAACGTTGTATATAAAAACATAGCAGCCCGCTCCGGCTTCGCAAGGGTATAAATTTTTTTGACTATGTCACTCACTGAAAAAATGATTAAAATCGATCCAGTAGTTTTGATTATTATTTTAACTTAACAGGAGCGTGAGACTAAAATGTCAGATGTCTGTCATCCAAGCCGATGAATATAAGTACAAACTTTTTACCCGCAATTTATCTCCTAATAAGTAACTGTTTTAACTGTGATAACTGTTTTGGTTAAATTGACGTTAAATACTTACACTTTTAAAGCCTACTGTATAATATTAATGAAACATAGGATTAGTGAAACATAGATCTTAGATGCGTTATCGTAGAAATGAAATTAAGCAGTGCACTAAACAATAGACATTTACGTAATTGTCAAATTGATGACGTCATATAAAAAAAAGAATAACATCTAACGATCTTCGCGAGCAGTCAAATGCTTAGCAAAGAACGTGACATTATTTGCCGGCGTTGCAAAATGCACGTTATACAAACAGAACACGGTAACGCTCGAGTTTGAATTTGGAATTAGTTTTCGTTTTGCAAAATAGCCAGAGCATTACGTACGTGAAATGGCGCCAATTTTTTTAAATATTCATGCTGCCAGTTAGTTTACTGAAATTTTTTTTTATTTAATTGAGATAACGCGCTATGGCGCCGATTAAGCGAAGATTCTTGTAGAACTCTTTTAATTTTAAAATAAAGCTCTTTTATTTTTTAAATAAGGCGAAATATACATACCCGCCACTTGTTCTTCCGTAAGGCCGTATTCTGACTGTGAACAAAAAATATTAATGTTAATACAACTTTTGAGAAAATATATTATCATGATTGAGCGTCCCTTTATCAGCAAATTAAGTGGCTAACTATTAAATGATTTGAAACTCCTAAAAATAACTGAAAGATGATTCCAAAATGCTGTTGATCGAAATGAAGCCTGCACTTTTGAACTGTCATAATTATCACGAAACTTATTTTCTAGAAATAATTTTAAATTAAAACTTATTGTGTTTCGTACCAATAATTGTACCTACTTGAAATTACCAACACATACACCAGTCGGACGGCCAACCCGAAAGTTATTTATAAGAAAATCAGTCAGAAGCATTCAAATAACGATATAAAAAGATGTATGTACTGCTAACGTACAGAAAACTGTCTGGTGGCTAAGTCCTTGGTGAATCTCCTGATCCTCGTGTACTCCTTGTTATAAATAGCTTCTGTCTTCTTCTCCGCCATATCACACTATTGTCTATTGACCCCAATAACCAAACAACTAGCCACCTCCTAATACAATTCACGCTAACCTCTAACCAAAGTCACAGAATACAGAATAGTATTTCAAAAATCACCTTCTATATTTCAAAAGTCTTTAAACACCAATTTGTATGCACATTTAAAACTAACTCTGACTGTTACTAAAATCACATACGTATTCCAAATTCAAATCTGTTTAAAAATCGAACGTGTGTGAACATTTGATATTGTTCTAGTTTCAAAAGACGGATGCGTACAAAATCACACATTCTTAAGTCACCACTACTTATATTCCAAATTCGAATGTTTAAAAAACGAACTTGTATGACAATTTAAAATTATTCTAATTTCAAAATGCGGATAATTTTCAAGCGTTCGAACTTATAATAATTTTATACAAAATTTTACCAAGTCACGGTACAAAGTAGATAATATCAAAGTCGCCGGTATATTCAGAATTTAAAAGAATTTAAAAAACTATTATTTATGGATATTTAAAACTATTTGGTTCGTTAGAGGGGAAACCTGGATAATTCCCGTAAAACCTTTCATCTCTTAGTTTATATTTACAGAAGTTTATACATTTTTTTATTTATTTTGGAGAAACTTAAAAAAAAGCAGTATCAACAACACAAAAAAACCTGGTCACAAATAAAGAAATACTGTAAAAGAAGTATTTTGAACTGAAATAAAAATTTTATCGCTGCGAACTTCGTTCGTTCGGATCTGAGATGTTAAAATGAAAACGTTCAGAAACTCATTTCGAGCTACGTGCGATTTATGGCTGTTCTAATTTCAAATAAATTTAACCGAAAATGTTTATAAAATCTTTTTCCGCAACGTTCAAGTCCAATTTCCGATTTCAAAACAGTGGATATTCATTGAGTGTGTTTTTAGACGTACGTTAAAAGCTTCTAGAGTAAACCTTTGGGTTTGACGTTATAAAACGCAGTTCTATTTGAATTCGGAACGTTCGATTTTTCATTAGAGTGTTCTATCATTATTGGCGTTTTTTAAAACTACCCGTCAATAACAAATTATGCTTTTGTCTTTAGCGTTAATGTAAAATTCTTTTTTACAAAAAAACTGCTATGATCTTTAATGGTTCCCAGTAGATAGTGCTTTCAGGATTGGATTATGTCATATGGTAGCAATATCTACTACATAGTTTGAAAGTTTTGAAACTACCCTCACCAACTTTTTCCAATATTCGCCAGAGCGAAGGGGCCCGTTCAAAACATTCTTGTTTTAAAAACTAGCGACTGTTCCAAATTCGAATGTTACAAACCGAGAGTGTAAATAAACTTCCTTTCACCATATTCTTTGTGTATTATAAGGTTTTATGGCGTTTTTTTAAGCTTTATCTTTCATTTTGTTGAAATTTAACATAAGTAATATAATTTAGTATCAAACTAATACTTAATTTCGCTTTACATCGGATAAATGGGTCTCACTTCGTTTCCGCATTTTAAATCATCATTAAATATCTATTTTTCTATAATTGCGATTGATTTCGAAATAATGCCAAGAAACAAATTAATGTAATTTACTATAACGCAGCACATATTTTAAAACAAAAAATGTCACGAAACACAATCTTCCCACACAATCAATCAATGGATTTACACGTCTTTTTTCTCTCTCTAGACCGGCAAACTATTTGGTAAAAATACAGAAATTATCTTGAACGCATTCTGATTAATTTTTCTTATTTTAATACAATAGCACTTGCAACTGTTTGATCACACATATTTTCAATACCTTCCTCCACTATTTAAAACTTTAAATACATTTACGAAAATTGTTCAATTATTTTGAACGCGTCTGAATGAGATTACAATTTGAATTTCGAACGTCTTTTTTTTTAATCGATAGCACTTTTTCCGTGTTTTTTAAACGGCTAAGGTCACACAAGCGCGCAACGCGACATTGTCAGCACAGCTATATGTAGCGACTATATTTAAATTAGATTTTTGCACTATGTCCTCTACCGGTCTGTCTATAATGGTGTCGCAATTATGCAACCTATAGATATGCAGATATAATTAGATACATCATATTACTCATATTTCGCTGACTACATTTGGCACTTTGAAATACATTCACTACACATAATGTTGACATAATAGGAATGAAATTATTGATTTATTTTAGTCTAGAAATAGAGAAAAAATATGAACCCTGATAAAATTAGGTAAATTATTAATTTTACATCGAATATCTTGTTAATAGATTTACCCATAAACATAATTTTATGATGTTCTACCAACAGTTATGTAGAAAATTTTAGACCAAGACAGAGAAAATATCGTACAAATATTTGTTCTGGCCGAAAATCAGATTAAGAATTAGGGTCACTAAACAATTGATAAAAATTCCAGTCGGCATCAAAGAGCAAACATTTAGCTATTGTTTAATAAAATATGCGGTCATTGTGGAACAAATGAATATTTCCGTGATCTTGGCACGCCGAGAATCATTTGGAACGAGTCAGTTTTGGCGGGAAAATTATGGAGACATCAAAACAGTTGTGTACCGGTTTTATTTTGTTACTAATAGCCATAACAAAGTTATTTTCGACTTTATTAAGATGCAATAAACCAGCTTTCAATTGTTTTGAATTCAATCGTTATGTACATAAAGATTTGTTGTCATTGACAGACGAAGATTGCTGTAAATTTACCCTCCATCTTTAATTTGTCTGGCCTCGAGGTCGCGTGGTTAGAGACCCCGACTGCAAAACCGGGGGTCGTGGGTTCGAATCATTTATTGTGATGAGCACATCTGTTTTTTCTGTGTCTGGTCGTAATAAAAAAAAAATATAAGTAATATATCGTATTTATATATCGACTGCAGCAATTAACAAAGTCGGAAGAGAAAAAGTGTCTTCTTTCAGTACGGCCAAATGAACATATCTACCCACTTTGTTAATCGAGCGCCATGAAAACATCCGATTTATTTCTAAGTGAAAAACATCGAAAATGTCATTTTTGAAACTTAATACTTTGTGAGGTCAAAAATATAGATATTCCAAGACTTC
>DWUN01002379.1:0-13989 GCA_018249975.1 Passova gellias | reverse complement strand
CCAACCCGGGGTTTGAACCCAGGACCTCCCGATCGGCAGTCGCGCTAGCAACCGCACGACCAACGAGGCAGTCACATTAAGGTTTATTTGGGAAATTGTGCGAATAATATGTATGAAAAAAGGATGCATAAGTACTATTATATATTGATTTTATCATTTTCGTATTATCAATTTTGCTATTGCACAAATTATATACACTTCGAACATTTGAAGATTTTACAGAAATGTTAGTTCAGTCCATATTTTACCTTTAACGGTGTACTAATTAAAGAAATACAATTGGAGCCTAATTAAACTTACTGTATATTTAGACTAAAAGTAACGTATGTAAGTAATGTAAGTAAGTAAGTAACGTATTTTAAATGTACTAAAATCTCTTTAAGAATTTCAATACAAAGTTGTTTAAAATGTCTAGTCGTCTTACAAATAGCAAATGTTAACACTCTGAACTTCGAAGAGTTCCGGCTTCTTTTATGGCATAGACAAGGAACAAACTTTCCACCATAGGTAATAAGTCAATAGGGTTGTCTCTTGCGGAGAAAAACTAAATATTTTTTAAACTGTAAAATTGGCACACTATAAATAAAATTGTAGTATCTGTCTATGATTTCAGAGTAACTCTATTCTCAGGTGTTTATAGTTATTTAGACGACACCAAAACACACACACACACACACTAAAATAAACTTTTTACATATTTTGTCCGTCCGTCTCTCCACATTAAAAAAGTACTTACTGAATTCTTTTAAATCAAACGAAATAATGTTTCTGTATCCACTATAAGAACCAATAGATAAGTTATTAGTACTATACCATTCCCCGGCCCACCGGCCCTATCCCACGAGCACATCCCAGAAACATTTCGAAAAATAAACAATTTAAAGTCTAATATTTGTCCGGATTTCTGCGAGAAAAGCGCGGGAACGCGCGAGCGAAGCGACCTCGCTAATGCAGAAAATCAATATGGCGCTTGTACTCGCTGAGAAATGTTAGCACAATATCGCTTACAGAGTCTGCTCTTCGCAAGCCACTACGAATACGTAGATGTAGGAAAAAGGAAGAAGGAATCAGGTTTTTTTAACAGAAATTATTTTAAGCGAGGTGTCGCTAATTGTGCAGGATCTTTAACTGAGACCTAGAGACGATTCAACCAGAAACGTCCAGAACTGGATACACGTTTGTGTCACCCGTCTGTACAGACTTCTGTGTTGTAATCTTTTAGCCGCGTGAGCTTATTGTATTATTTTGAAACACTCTCGAGCTGGTCCCATATTTTTTTTATGTATTTTATTGT
Source organism: Passova gellias (assembly GCA_018249975.1). Taxonomy (NCBI): domain Eukaryota; kingdom Metazoa; phylum Arthropoda; class Insecta; order Lepidoptera; family Hesperiidae; genus Passova; species Passova gellias. Next base: position 12,695 of record DWUN01002379.1, on the reverse strand, counting down.
ATTTTGACTTGCGTTTGACTACCAACTCACCGAACATATTATACGATGTAGCGCGCTAACTTAGAAAGTGCCTATTTGATTTATCGATACCAATTATCTGTGTTCTGTAATTGTCTGATAATATTTATACCGTAAAAAAAAAAACTTACAAGAGCACCTAAAAGATTAATCATAACCCACCACAAATATTTCAAAAAACTTTCAAAATAGTTCAACAAAATTCCACATTCCAGCGAACGGTCATTTTTTTTAAAGACCTGTTACAATATAGATCTCATTCATCCAACGTGCACAATAAAACCCCGTATTCAGCGGTACTTTCCGAACAAATATTTATTTCGCACGAAAACTATTGCAACAGTGAGTGCACCCACGCGTTGATGCTTCCGGATCTTTCAATAAAAGGACAATATAAAGGGATTCTGTGAAAATAGTACTTTGAAGTGCTCGAGCTTAATACGAAACGCACACGAAATAGTACAATACAGTACAAGTACCGACTTGATCCGTGCAGTGAATTTCCGAACTTAAGTAATGGCGCTCGCCTGTCAATGACTACGTGGTTATTTTTGGCGCCAAGACAAATTATCTACGTATTATTTTCATACCAATGCCGGGTCTCCTCTCGCAGTGAGAGGGTGTTGTCTATATACATAGTTTATCTTAATTAAGCATAATCTCGCTCACGCTGCCGCAAAACCTCAGCGAAAGCGTCTCGGTATCCGAACACCTGGTAAATTCTCGACTTCAGTACAGGCTCCTCGTCTGAGAGGCTCGATTGTTCTAAAAACGACTCCCTAACGTCAGCATCTGTGACATCTTCGATTTCACCGTTTCTAGGAAACGTTCCGCGTTCATGGAAGAGAGCGTCGTCTAAATTGGCGTTCAATTTCCTCTCATCTTCTGTCGCAGATGTATCGCCTCTCGATGTCTCCGCAGATTCCAACTTACGTGAATCTTTATTTCTAACATCATCTCTATTCAATATCTTGAATCTTTTCGGTATATCTCCGCCGGCTCCCTTCCCGTCATATCCATCGTAACTCCTACGTCCGCCGCTTGCATGTCTTCTTTCCATTTTCGGTGCTTCTTTCTTGAGCAATGAACGATTCGGAAGTATTACTTGCTCTCTATACTTGGCGTGCATGTTTCGTTTGGCATCCTCTATCAGTAGCTTAGAGATGATCGATGGGGTTGTAGATACATTTGAATCATAATAAATTAATTCTGTCATGTCTGTATAATTCTTAGTGAGTTCAGTTTTGCATTCTTTCGTCCTTTCACTATCGTATCTGTCGATGGCGGAGATGCTTTTGCTGGTCTTTCGAGGCTTCATTGTGGGGGCTGCAGTTGCAGTGCAGTTGCTTCTTCGTGGCCTCGCTCTGCTCGCGTTCCGCTTGCGTCTGCTGTTTATCATTCTCCGCTTGAATGATGTCTGTATGGTTTCGTTCTTGCGGTATTCGGTGTACATGTCAGGTGCGGCGGCTGGGCTGCTCAGCGTTGGTAGCAGTGTTGGTGATGTTCTCGACTTTCGCTTGGATCTCGACGTCATGTGGAACTCTATATTTAAGAGTTACATGTTAAATGTTTGCATTACTAGTCGTGACACGAGGAACATAATATGTACTTTTTGTTTCTACAAGCTTTTCATTTTTCTCGGATTGTTGGATTACCATCGCCCGGTTTGATTGGTAGAAAATGCCACATAAGGCTAAGTCCGCATTTTATTAAAACAATAGAGAATAAATAAATATATTATTACATTTCTAACTTAATAAATAATTAATACCATGTCTGTTACTGTAAATGTTCACTTACTACCTTCTCCTAGTCTCCTCGTGATCGCATGACCACTGAAGAACTTCGTAACCACCGGTCTATCCAGCGGGTGATTTGGCGGTTCATTTGAGGTCCCGTAGGGCTCAAAGGGTGTCAGAGTCTCTGAATTTATCCCTTCACGATCTGTTTGCGTACCGTTCTTCGTTGTGTTGGGTAAATTATTTATGTCTGGAATAGCTTCAATCATTCTTTCCCTATCCGTTTCCTTGCTTACGTTGTCAGCTTTGGCCAGTAGCGAGACAATTTTAGATCCTAAATCCTGTTCCCTGTCCATTGTTAAGCACCTTCCAAGACTTGCCTGCACTGCAATAAGAACATTCAGGTTACGAGCAACTAATAGTATTTAGCGCCATCTAGTGGCAACGTTAACGTTATGCGTAGTGAACATAGTTTTTGCAAATCAAACTAGATGGCACTAGTATACATAACAGGAGAGCGCTGAATGTAGAATCACGTCAGCTCGGTAAGGATATAATAATAAAAAATAAAAATAAAATATAAACCAACCTGACAATAGAAGGAACAGTATGTTCCCATTTAAGTTTCTCATAACCTTACAATAAACATAAACGATTTTTTACGAACATTACACAATATACTCACATTGCATACATTTTCGTTCTTGCAACTTCACTTTTGTATATAATAGAGTTGTAATAATAAAAGAAATAAGTAAAATAATAATTAGGTTCTTTCCAAACGCGATTATCCGATTCCGAGCCAGACAGGGCCTGTACTATGGTGACCAGACACCTCAGAAAATACATATATACACACTATATACTACTTATAGAGATTTTTATTACGCTCAGATACAGAAGAAACAAATGTTCTCTTCACTGGAATGTTTGTCCCGGTTGGGAATTGAACCCACTACCTCTACATCGGTAGACAGGCTCTCTAACCACTAAACCAATAATAGACCTATTAACGGTAGTGTGGTTGCTGTTTACCATCAATGATCAATGATCATTACTTTGATTCAGTAGAAAACAATTAAACCTGCTTTAGTTTTTAACCGACTTCAAAAAGGGGGAAGTTCTCAATTCGACCGGTATATATGTATGTATAATTAGCCTAGCTGTCCAAAGAGGGAACGCAGCCAATCTCTTGGGTACCCTACCACAGAACGGTGGTTTGGACTCGTTGTTTTACATATATTTAGTATAGTTAATTACATATGTTTATTTCTTATTTTTTTTAATTGTTAGTATAAGTTAATTGTTATGTATCTTTGTGTTCTTATAATAAATAAATTCTGTACCTGTATATTTATGTATGTACACCGATTTCTCCGAGGTTTCTGAACCGATTTACGTGATTCTTTTTTTGTTTGATGCGGAATAGTTTCGAATTGGTCCCATACAAATTAGATCCAGGTAGGCCTGTTAGTTCATATTTTATTTTATGAGCATTTTTTTATTTATCCGTTCCCGTTTCTTGAGATCAATATTTTTTAGGGCGCGCGCTTAATTATTATTTTTTTTTTCAAAGACAAAGATTTATTCTTTATTAATATTAGATTAATTTACGTATCTTAATCATTAAAGTAGGCATTTCATTGTATTCATTTGCTCGTATTCATTTAAGTGATTGAAATATAATTATTTGTTTTAGACTTGGCACCGACTTCAGACCTATTAGTAAATAGCACATATAAATAATAGATAATTAATATTAAATCTTCATTATTTTATACTTTTTAGTTTTGAATTCGGTTTTTTAACGTAGTTATTTTTATAGTTAAACAAACTTACAGTTTTCAACTTATTTACACTACGTTACAACAATTTCCGATAAGCTATTTTATGGCTGTTACAATTCTTTTTCATTATGCCAATATTTTTGTATAAAGAATGTTGCAAATACTCGTGTACTTTATTATTTTAAGATCTGGTAAGTCTGGTAAGTTTGGTAAGATCTGGTAAGATCTGGTAAGTCTCTTTCCGATTTTAACAATGAAAACATATTTTTTACGTTGGCACATTTAAATAAATGTGGCATCACCAGAACAACAGTTTTACTCCTTGCCAAGTATCGCTTTTTACATACGCTTGTACAAAGTGATTACAAAATTATACAGATAAAGAAAACAAAATCACGTAACTATAAAGGCTGTTTTATTCGCAGTCTTCACCCGAGCATCGAACCCGAGAAGTGTGAATTTGGCGCTAGAAACCGTCTTGGAATTAGACAACAAAGATGACGCTTATTTTATAACTACGTTGCAAGAGTTTCTCGATAAACTAAAAATGGCCGTCCATAGATATAGAGACAGCAGTGAAGATTACAAACGCACGAGGAATAGTAAAGCAAGCGATGACAGAGATTTAAGATTTACACAATTCCTAGAGGAAGTTGTGAACGTTGTGAAAACTTACAGCGACGTTGATTTGAAACAGTTTTTCCAAATTTTGGACAACGAGGTCGAGGCGCGACGCCACGACCGCTCGTTTAAGGCAATAACGGACGCCATCGGCTTCAGAAGACTCCTCGACGTCGAACTGAAAAACCTCAAAGACGCGCCGGCACAAGACATACGGAGAAAGTTGAACGCACTCTCGGAGAAACCAGGTTACCAAGGAAATGACGCAAACAACAAGTTCGTTGCCGATTTCCTTAACTATTTCTACAGGAAACAATCGCAAGTTAAACTGTCGAGGTTCTTGAATAACATCAGACTGTATCGGTCGAGATCGAGACGCGCTTCGAAGATGAATTTGAAGAAAATAATACGCAACGGCATCCACGCGGTGATGGAGCCGCTTCTGAAGCTGAGCGCCGACGATGATAACGAGAAGAATGAACTCCGCAAAAAACATTCCTCCAGCGATCCCAACTCGCAGGAAAGTCACAACAATCTTCTCAATTATGTCAAACAGAAATTGGAACAATACACCAGTATCCTAGATAGCGCGGGCCGCGCGGACGCTCGAGACGACCAAAGTAACATACTAGACTACATCGAAGACCACGAAAACGCTATCAGGACCCACATCGCCAACAACGAGCACGTCGGACAAGCGACATATAGCGGCGGAGCTTTGCCAGATAATGCCGCGCACGATTATCAACATAGTAAAAAGAATAAAGCTAAAAAAAAATCGAAATCAAGACACGAGCCCGGAGCTGGCATCCAGAGACAACGAAAAAGAAATAAACAAAAGAATAGAACAGATGAAGGTACTGATGCCGATGTCGAGAAGGACGGAAGGAACACATCGAAGGCGGCCGTGAATGATACGAGGGATGTAAATATAAGCGAAATAGCGGAACCTATACTAATTACTATCGGCAGTAGCGAGCAATTCGAGAGCGGCTCTGATGATGAATACGAGTAAGATTGTTTTGTTCAGCCAGCAGACGGCACGCGGGCCGCCGGCGGAGAGTGGGCGCCGTCGCGTCGGGCACTTGCGACGTCGGAGGAGTCGCCGGTGCGCTGCCGGCTTCGGAGGAGAGCTCTCGGTTCCGGCTTTCTGTCTCGTTGTATATCGATAGTGGTTCGGCAAAGAGCGACTTGTGAACTGCTAGAATGGAATAGAACATTCTCGTTGTACCTTTCATATTTTCATATTTTCGGTACATTGAATATTTCGGTAGCTCTTACCGTCCCCCACTCGCCATCAGGTGGCCGTCTGCCTATTTACCATGTCCTTTTGTTATTAAAAAAATAACACTCATTAACAATGGCACTCATAGTTTTGTATTATTAATATTTATGTTGGATGATCATTTAATAAGGAAATAAATAGATATCGGACTTGCCGTTTTGTGTCGTGATTGATTCCCGACTGTGTAGCCGAGGGTCATGGGTTCGATTCCCACCTCGTACTAACAATAGTGTAATGAGTATATTTATTTGTTCCGCTTGGGTGTAATAAAATTAGATAAAGCATGTTCTGTCGAGTGTCGCTTCGAGGATGCGATGAGGCTTTTGGTATTAATTTGGAACTCTGTAATAAAATTTTCTTTCCAAAATCTGTTAATTCTCGGCCATGCATCCCAGATGGCCACGGCTGTAGACTCTTGGATGCTCAAAATAATATTGCGGTGTAAGGATTGAATCCTGTTTAGGTAACTATTTCATTTTACAGATCTACAAGGAGTACCAAGCAAAGACGATACAAGAAATTCACGAGGCCTTCCACAAAGAGAACGTTCCCTTCAGCGAGAACGCCGAAACAAGGCCGCAAATTGTTTCAAACCACCGCGCCCTCCGACCAAGGCTTGTCGATCGAGCACTTTGGAAGCCGTGAAATTACGTCCACGACAAAAAGTATTGACGACAACAAATTTCGACAAACCGTTGCCACCACAGCATTTATGTATGAAGTAAAACGCCTAAGAAATAACGCTACGAAGCTGATGAGAAGACACGCCAGCTCGAGCTTTAATACTGGGAAATATAAAACGAGTGACGAAGATAAAGAAGTCTCTGAGAGTGGTAGAAGAACACTTAAAGATGAATCTTCAGATTTTAGTCTCTTATCTGAAAAAATAAAAATAACGGGTGACATAATTTTCGAAGTGACCGCCAAAGGACAAGACGGCCAACTCGGTACAAGTCTAGAATCAACTGTTTCAAAACCCAAAACTGGCTACGGATTCCCGAAAACTACAAAGCTTGATGCAACTAAGAGATACATCGCCAGAGACATTAAACCGAAAGTTGTTTCGAGAACACAACAGCTGAACGAAACAGAGTTAGCACTTAAAACATCGACAGATCAAATGTTTGTTACCGCCGTTTCGGTTAAAGCTACAAATAATGAATCTGAGCTAAAAGAAAATAAAAAGCCCCAAAAACCAAATGATAACGAGTTAGCATACGAATCAGAAAACATGATCGTCAGATATAACAACAGTTCAACATTACCCGCTGAAATGGAAACATTTTCAAAGGAATCTAAGAAAAATAATGAAGATAAAAATATTCAAAAACAAATGAAATTAGATATTGATAAATGAATTAGACCAACGACCACGACACCTACTAAGAGTATAGCTACACAATTCACTGATGCACTTAAAAATATTGATGATGCTTTTGGTAATAATTGATCTACTGCAATTTTTAATATTATAAAATTGCCTGGCCTTGTTTACCCACTAAGGAAGTGATTCTGTGCTAATGGCCTGTGGAGGAGGGTAAAAAACTAAATGTAGCTCCGCAAAATAAAATTATGATCGTATAATAAACTATTACATTGATAACAATTAAAAATTGTTCCTTTAATTACCTAATTTCATGTTATGTTGTTAGATTGTTAGGTAAATAAGTAAAATTAGAAGGGTGAAAAATTATCAATGGGCATTTATTGCATATGTTTGTCATGCATGTATCACTTAAACAACTGAAAAAACCATCCCTAATACTATGTTTTTCAGATGGTTATAATCCATTACTTATTGCCTATTTATAATATAAAAAAACCGTCGAAAAATTCTTAGCATAATATTTTGTTTATATTATGTGCCGAGTACAAAGTATTCAATGCACAGAAAAAAGTATTATTGTTTGCCAGCTTTGAACATGGCAACTTGGTGACATAAATATTTGACACGCCTCGGTTGCGTCTCCTGCAATTTTGTACGAATTTCTTAACATATTCTGGTGCAATCGAGCTTTCAGTGTGTGAATATCTATTACCTGAATCTTTTAATATATAAAGTGTGTTAATTTCTGTTTCGAACGTACGCATTCTGCACGGAAACACAGGTAAAAGTTCTCGCCTATAATGTCAATATATTAGCCTATCGATTTGAAAACTAGCGTTTCCTCGAAACCACAAGCACAGCTTATGTATTTTTAATTCGGTCGAGTAAATTGAATGAATACATCAACATTAGGGTATCCATTGTTCATTGAGCTTATGAATCTTGTTAATAATGAGGATCCAAGATATTCTGTGTTACATATTGAAATGAAAGATATATTTGAGGTATATCGCAGTAACTGTTCTAACTGCATTGCTCATGTTATAAATGACTCATGGATTAACACGTAATGTTTGGAGTGGCCGCTGTGTAGACATTACTACTGTATACGAGTATACCATACTCACCTCAAGTGTAAGTGATAAAATATCCGTTTTTTAAGTAGATATGGATCATGAGTTTTACTACAAGAAATTATGTTATTATACCATAACACCACGCCTTAATGGGGCAGGCAAAAAATACCGATCGCTAATAGTTTAGTTTGAAAAGGAATGTTCCTTTTCTCGTAAAACTGATATGTTTCATCATTCGTCACTTCATAAATATGCCTCGGTTTCGAAGACAACTCCCCGACAGCCAGTATTTTATCTAATACTTGAGAAATGAAAAATACATAAAGGATGTTTTAATTGTCCCCACACCCTAGTTCCGAATGTTAGATGTGGAATAAAACAAATTTGTGTCCAGGTTGGGGTCACACATGTAGAACTTACCATTGGTATTGAGAATTGAATATAATTTAATATCTGGGTATAACCTCTAAGTATGGCTGTAGGCGCCTAGGGAGACCTGGACTATCCTATCTCGACTAAATAGGTTAGATACTGGCTGACGGAGAAGTAAGGAGTCTTCGAAATCAATGTGTATGCATGAAGAGAGTGATGAATGTAGATGAAGTACGTCAAGTTTGTAAGGACAGAGATATTCGGTACTCGGTGCTTTGTGCCTACCCCGTTAGGGACCTGGTACGATGGTATGTATGTATGGATGTTACCTGTTAGTCGATACTTATGTAACATAGAAATTAATCTCGTTCCAGTACTAATGTCAACAATGATGGACCCCTATGGCACCACGGGGCCGATCACCCTGAAATGGGATCCGAAGAACTTGGAGATCAGGACTACGTCGGTGGAGCGCACGCTGGAGCCTCTCGTGCTGCAGGTGACCACCCTCGTCAATAGCAAGGACAAGGCATCGAAGAAAAAGAGGCGTGAGTTTTTGTTTATATCACAACAAGTGTTTTGTTTACATTATAAAAGTATATCACACTCTCTGCAATCATGGGCCATATTGTGGTGCACATATATCCCAGCCATCGCAGTCCTTGAGAGCAGCAATGTATTGATTTCGTTAAAAAACAAAACAGATTCACATTTTCATTTCTGTCCAGAGTGTAGAGAACAAGCAGGCAACAGTTGACATTGGCCGCTGCCACTGGAGGACGCCGTCAGAGCTGTAATGAGGGTGTAGGAATGGGGCTTGATATGGATTTAGTTAGTAATACTAGGTGTTAATAAGTGCATATTACAGTTAACACTTGTCAGTTAGTACATACATGTATGTGCAGTTACTTTTTGTTAGTGTCTGTCCTATCAGAGGTTGGTGGAACCATTGTTACTGTTGAGGACTGAGCTGGTAATCTCCGGTATGCACATGGTCCATGCACTTTTCGGAGTGGAATACAGATGTAACATTGACTGCTTCACAATAGAAATATGAGTACTGGCAATGCTGCGACTTATTATCCAATAACAACAACAACATACCATTACGCCAGTTCCCTGACAGGGTAGACAGGGCGCACTGAGTGCCAAATGTCTGTCCTTGCAAATCCGATGTGCTTAATCTACATTCATTTTTATCCAAGCTTTTATAACTTTGGTCTCAGCGGGCAAGTCGAAGCGCGCCAGTGCGCTGGTGGCGACCGTGGAGCGCGCCACGGAGATATTCATCGAGCGCGGGCAGACCATCGCCTACGAGAACCCCGAGATCACGCAGGAGATGCTGGCCGCCGTCGAGGAGGTGCGCAAGGCCGGTGAGTTGGATACACTTGCATAGCGATCTCGGTCCATCGACCCTTCTTTCCCCTCGCCTCTCCCGCCGGCCCCAAGCTGCGGTGTAACGGTGCGGCGGTGTGCGCAGGCGCGGGCATGTCGCTGGCGGCGCGCGAGTTCTCGTCGGAGCCGTGCGCGTCGGCGGTGCGCGGCGCCATGGTGCGCGCGGCGCGGGCGCTGCTCTCGGCCGTCACGCGGCTGCTCATCCTCGCCGACATGGTGGACGTGCACCAGCTGCTCGCCAAGCTGCGCAGCGTGAGTACGCTCACATACATACACACCTGACACTTGTTTATATTTCAATTCAATAGTAAGGATAACAATTCTGACCACAGCTGTCCGGTATGAATTAGAGAATGGGTCGCTGTTGCCGTTTGCCGACACATCATGAGCAAAAAGAGACAGCTATATATTTTAACTTACACCTGCAGGTGGAAACGGACCTGGACAAGCTGAAGTCGGCGTCGTCGCAGTCGGAGCTGGTGGAGAGCGCCCGCGCGCTGGGCCGCTCGGCCGGCGAGCTGGCCGCGCAGGCCGCGCGCCGCCAGCAGGAGCTCAAGGAGCCCCGCATGAAGGACGAGCTGGCGGCCGCGCGCGCCGTGCTCAAGAAGCACTCCACCATGCTGCTGACCGCCTCCAAGGTTAGCGGGATCGAATGGGACCTTCGTCTATAGCTCAATAGGTCAAATGGATGGTAAAATTAAAATGGTTGCTCGTAGGACATTTGTTCACCATTTTTATTTCTGTAGATGCATAAACAACTAACAGTATATGGAGAGCGCTGAATGATTGCAGCAGCGCATCACCTCTGTAACAATACGGATATTTACCACGTTGCATTCTGCACATACACTAACTTTATGCCACAGGGAAGCCGAGTGGCTACGTTATTGCATATCTCAGCTGCAACTGTCCCACTGTCGGGTGCAGTTATCCGAATATCCAATATGTCCAGATTATAATATAGTAGAAAATACTAAGTAGATGGAGATACTCAGTGGGCAGCCTGTTGGCAAAGAGCGCACAAGACGTGGTTACCAGTTACGTCGAGCGGAAGTTGCGTGTGGGAGTGCAGGCGGTGCGGTAACGTGTGCGGCGGCGCAGGTGTACGTGCGGCACCCGGAGCTGGCGGCGGCGAAGGCCAACCGCGACTTCGTGCTGCGCGCCGTCTGCGGCGCCGTGGACACCATCGCCGCCGTGGCGCAGGGCCGCCCGCTGCCGCACGCAGGTCGCCCTCACGCACATCCTCGCACATTTACACGTCTCTCCCACCCACAATTTTACGAACACATTCTCAAATTCTTCTCAAAGATGTGACAAATAGACCTAGCGCTTCAATCTTCTCATTCCGAGAAGAGAGAGGTGTTCTATGGAACATTGTTCAATGGAATGTTCGATGCTAGCAATAATGTCTGACTCGACACAACTCGTCGCAGGCACCAACCGCCCCCCGGTCGAGGGCCCCGGGGAGCTGGCTCAGGCGTTGGATGACTTTGATGTGAGTTACAATGATGTTTTTTTATATAATATGCCTGATGATGTGGTCGGTCACGTCGATCATGTGGTGGCGGTCGAGTGGCGGGAGGCACCCAGGACATTCAGGACTTACATTTGCGGGAGGAACACGCTCGCTTGTTCTGTATTTGAATGTAATAAAATGTATAAGTATTCCACAGTATGTGGGGATCATTCCATCGCCTAGCTTAGAACAGAATCGCAGCTGTGTGTGTACCTGTAGCGACTGCTGTAACGATGTGTGTGTCAGGAGCGCATGGTGATGGAGCCGCTGGCGTACTCCGAGCTGCGCACGCGGCCCTCCCTGGAGGAGCGCCTCGAGTCCATCATCTCGGGCGCCGCGCTCATGGCCGACAGCTCCTGCACCAGGTGACACACGCACGCACTCGATACATTGAGAATTTCAAAATGACCATGTGGTTGATAGTTAAGACTTATACTTATACTCAATTATATAATACTTGTTACCCGCGCTCTCCGCTATATTATAAATGCGAAAGTGTGTTTGTTTGTCCATCTGTCTGGACCGACTGACTGTCTGGAGGACTGGGACAACAGATCGGTGTGAATTTTGGTATGGAGATAGTTACGGAGCCCGAGGGTGGCATAGATTACTAATCGAAGAAGCCCTATATGTAGATGGCGTTACGAGTCAAACGAATCGTTGACATGCGAACGGAATAAATCCTTTCGACTTCGCGGGCGAAGCCACGTCTCAGTATTCAAAATTCAAAATGCTTTATTTGCTCGATTCAGGTACATAAAATTAGATCTTACAAAGCGAAACTTAACCGTTCAATGCTGCCGAGATAGGCGTGCAAATCATCTAATTAAAGTATTAGTAACTAGTAATTGCACGCACGCAGGGACGAGCGGCGGGAGCGCATCGTGGCGGAGTGCAACGCGGTGCGGCAGGCGCTGCAGGAGCTGCTGCACGAGTACATGAGCAACGTGAGTGCGCTACACCTGCGACGGCAGCCTTCGCTCTATATATAAGGAAAGGGAGAGGCCCTAGCATTGAGCCTTGTGGAACTCCGTACGTGATTGTATCGGGGCTACTTTGCTGATGCTCTACTTGGAGTTGCAGACCGCGAGGCGTGTCAGCCGAGGTCGCCAAGTTGCAGCGGCGTGCCCGACTGGCTTGACCCGACGCTACATAAATATATGTACCTCTCGTTATCTTTGATTGTCATCAGGTCCCGCTCACACGCGTAGCGGCCTCTTTCCCGCCGTTTCATCGTAAAACTTCATCCTCAAGTATATAAACAGATATGCGATGAAGATGCGGTCGGTACCTTGGTCCTTCGAGCCGGTAGTAACGTGTGTGTGTGTGTGTGCGTTTAATTGCAGGCGGGGCGCGCGGAGCAGTCGGAAGCGCTGGAGCGCGCGCTGGAACAGATGTGCCGCAAGACGCGCGACCTGCGCCGCCAGCTGCGCAAGGCGGTCGTTGATCACGTCTCCGACAGGTGCTGCACCATCACCACCGCCACCCCCCCCCCCCCCCCCCCCCCCCCCCCCCCCCCCCCCCCCCCCCCCCCCCCCCCCCCCCCCCCCCCCCCCCCC
>DWUN01002378.1:0-13989 GCA_018249975.1 Passova gellias | reverse complement strand
TTCAGACTCCTTACGAGAAGCTTTTAGTTTTTTGTCCCTTTTACCTCGTCGTAAGTGCTTATTGTTCTGTATCTTTAATACGCTCTGTGCTAAAAAACACTTTACAGTAAATTTAAATCTAAAGCCAAATTAAATTTGTTCAAATTAGTGGAAGTAGCTTAGTGGCAAAGTAGGAATAAAATAATTACAAGATAACTTGTTCCAAATACCATTTAATAAGATGATAGAGAGAGAGACAGAGAGAAAGAGAGAGAGAGACAGAGAAAGAATGAGAGATTTTACTATTATGATAATGTTAAAGTTTTGATGTATGTAAGAAAAGATACAATTAAACTTTTGCAGTGTATACAAAGTGAAGTTCCTTCAAGTCAAAACGTTGGAAATATTCAACTGTTTAATGCAGTACATTGAACGATTGCGAACTATTTTTCGTATGCCGTCCCGATGTCGTAACGCCTCATGAATTATTGCAACAATGTATCGATACTATGCTCATGACGGCCTATTATTTTATAAAGCAATTGTGACTGCATTACATAATTTGTTTTATTGGAATCCTCAAAGTCTTAGTCTTCTACTAGTGTTGTTTGTGGCATATTTATTTCTACGGTTATAAAGTATTCAGCGCTTATGCTGTTATTCTTTATTAAGCGGGTACTAAATGTTCTCTTGTTTTCAAGGAGACTTTCATTATTTCATCAGTGAAATATTTCTTGATTTAACTGTACCTATAATATGAATAAGCCGTATTTGTTGTCAATGTCGCAGTATTTTTGACCAATTAATCGTTCCGCTGATAGATTCGGGTCTCCTGTCATAATGAGAAAGTAAAAGGTCAATGATATACCACGCCAAGTACGGATTAGCAGACTTCGCATACCTAAGAAAATATTATAACTTTATAGCATAATTTACAGGCGTGCAGGTTTCTTGACGATATTTGAATTTTAAGTTATGCTACAATCAATAATTTAGTTATGTAAATAAAAGTAAACCTTACTTACTACATATTATAATGTAACAAATTATCCTTCAGTTTAAATTTAGTACAGAAAACAATACGGAAATAAATTTAAATTATGGTATTTTCCACTAGTCACGCTCGATAACCGCTTCAAGTGCTAAACGATATACTTACACAAACAATGATCATAATGTGATAAACGAGACATGTTGGACTATTTTAGATCTATCCACATCGTGTTGGTTTGTTAACACGTCTAACAATAGATACATTGACACGTCAATGTCCATAATATGATGTTTATTTTGGTGAAAAAAAAAACGTTTTTCAAATGTCAGTTACGTGTACTATGCCAGTGTTATATACTAATAAAAGCAGTACTAAAAGTAATTTTAAGTATTTTATCAGGCTATTGCATTGTATTAGTCGCACAATTGTTGATCAGAGGTTTAATGCTTTTTATCAAAAATATGGCATTCCCTATTGCAACTAAACTCTATTTTCTCGTTGCAAGCTTGGAAAGATTTGTGGTTTTTGTTAAAACTGGTAATAGTTCGTCTCGATGCCAAGGTTATTATAGAGTGCCCATAATATTTGTGCCTGATGCCACAAAAAAGACTGTTTCTTTGTTGGCGTCAGAAAAACCTTGTGAAGTCTAAACCATTGCTCATTTAAAAACATTAACACTTAATTACGTTCTTATGGACAATTTTATATGTTAAAGAAGATTCATGTTATTTAAGTAAACAGTTTTAGGTGAATTATTAGAAAGTAATGGCTGAGAGGGTCACGCCTCGTGGTCGACTTGTTGGACCCTGACTGTAAAACCAGAGGCGCTGGGTTCGATTCCCACTCAGGACAAACATTTGTGTAATGAGCACATTTGTTTATTTTGTTTCTGTTTCTGGGTGTCATAAAAATATGATTATAAGTATTATATTGTATGTATGTATGTTTATTAGCTGTCCGGTTACCATGATGCAGGCATTAAATTGCCTAAGTTGGAATCAGATGGCGGTGTGTGGAATTGTCCCCAGACATCATCATTATTATTATGCAACCCAGGTGAATTAAGCAGACAGAATAAAAGTTGCGCAAACGATTTTATCTAGCATTTAGCTGCATGCGTCCAGGTGACTTATATTTATTACTTCACTAAACAGTATCTCTGCTAAAGAATGACCAGAGACATGTATCGTATCGACTAGAAAAGAACGGAAGTAAATCGTGACAGTAAGTAAAGTTTTTATGAGGATTAAACGAAATGTAAAATGCTGTAACATAATAAGTGTCAACTCTGTTATCATATCAGAGCATCTGACGTGGGCTACACTTGCATTTAAGGGCGCTTCTAGGTCATAGTTTGTCAAACTTTTCATAGGCCGCTCACGTTGGGAGACAATTCCCCATCGCCTGTTCTAAATTTCATAACTGTTTTCGAACGTGTTCTATTTTGGAGTTCAAAGTTGCATTGTAAGTGACTAGTTGAATTTCAGTTTGAAATATTGGGAAAACAATATACTTCACCTTTTTAATTGTCACCTTCTTTTACCGAGTCTATATTTGTACTTGCCACCTTTTTAAATTGTCACCTTCTTTTTAGACTTTGCTGCCCTTTATTTTCTGTAGGATTTGTACTTGTTCTATGAAGACATTAAGCGCCCACAAAAAGACGTTATCGTCTACTTTTAGAAAGATTGCGTTTTCATGGACTGTAATGACAACGTGATATAAGATTATTCGCTTCTAGCCTTTTCTTTGCACATTAAAATAAATCTCACCTTATCATCGCCTGCCTTGATAGGTCGCACTAAGCAGCCTGTGAATCAATTTATTCGCGATCTGCAAGAATTTAACAGACTGTGCTCCTAATACAACACAGCTCTAAATTCAATTGAAGCCATGTTTATAATTCTTTGAAACTGAATTTCATTTCGGTCGTTGTTCCACTTTCATGTGAATACACAAACTATGTGTAAATCTGTTTTAACTGGAGATATTCGCTTTGATTCGCGTATTCGTTTAGTATAATCTATCGACGTCATGGGGAATAGGTTACTCTCTGTTTGTGCACTATCATTTTTGTTACTTTGGCTTCAACTTTTGTATTATAAAACAATATATGATGCGTAATTATTATAAATATTTAGTTTAAAAAAAAATGTAGATACGAATATATTATACACGATAGAAACACAAAAAAAATTTGTAACATTCATTGACATTTGCTATTTAAAGTAACATCTGCTTCCTTAATCACAAACAATATCTTTAAAATGTAATAAAGGTATTGTTTATGTTATGCCTTGGTATCGAGCCCGGGTGAATGCGAGATCGTAGACGACCATATAATATTGCAGGCTTGGAGAACATACGGGTACACGACATTGCACTATTTTATCTAACTTCAACAAACTATTTAGTTGGCCTATCATGCGCTGTGGATAATCGCTTAATAACTTTTTGTAGTCCTGTTTTTGACAATCTATTATTGTGTTCATGATACTAATTGTAAAATAATAATCGCCGTAGAATCAATTGTATGTGTTGTGTTAATTTATTTCATTGTACTTCAAACGTGCGATCGTAAGAGAATAATTTGATATCAATTTGTGTGGCTATTAGTTCGCGAACGATGGTATTACTTTATCGAACTATTGAAATGGCGTGTTGTAGTGGCCTGGTACGTGACTGTTGCTATTTTGATGGGAGTTGGAATTAATCCGGTTACAATAATCTACTTATACACTGTACGTGGAGTTTATTTGATGTCGACTCTGTTTGCGTCATATGTTTGCATGTTGTTTATCTTTCAAAATGGAAAAATCGCTGTCCATTGATCGAGTGCGAAAGTGGATATTCGGGCATCGTAGTTATTATTTTTAGTACGATTTATAACTAGTGTTCATTTTGATGCATTACTACATTTTGAACTGCTTAGTCTGGTTCAGAGTCCTCTTTCCACATACTATGATTCTTTCAGAAGTATGCATGAAGAGAGTGATAAATGTAGACGAAGCAGGTCAGGTTTGTAAGGATAGAGATATTTGGCACTCGATGCTTTCTGAATACCCCGTTAGGGACCTGGCCTGATGTTATGTTGTATGATTCTTCCAAATTTATTAAAAAAGAAAAATTGTCATATTATTGTACTTATACTTCGCGGAATGCACTGCTGATACAGGGTGTTGCAACTTCAATAATTGCTTATGTTCGTCTCATTGCTGGAGTATCTTTTCAACAACTGCATGAGACATAAGCGTACCTTAGCAGGTAGTATCAGGATGGATTGTTGGCAATGTTCATTAGTCGCCAATGCCTCTATTGGATTTTTTAAAATCGCCTATACAGCCTTTCCTGGCTAGGGTGAATGCTATCGAAAAGGTAATTTGTTTCTCCACGACAACAACCGGGACCGACTTCATAAAGTGCCGACGCACTGAAATACTTGAGATAATGAACCGCTAATCGCTTGCAATCTGCAATCGCGTTTGGACTACCAGCTCTCCGTATTATTACTAAACTAGATTTTGCCTGACTTCGTCCCGCTCCCGCCGCAAAAAATGTATTTACGACATAACATTAGAAACCTCAAAAATAGCAGTATTTCTCTACTATATAATTGATGTTATTATACATATAAACCTTCCTCTTGAATCACTCTATCTATTTAAAAAAACCGCATCAATATCCGTTGTGTAGTTTTAAAGATCTAAGCATACATAGGGACAGACAGCGGAAAGCTACTTTGTAGTGATAGTGATAGTGATATTCGTTACTGGTACTCCGTACGCATGTTTAACATAGGTATTTATACATTTACAGCGTGGTTGTATTTCAAGAGGTCGATATAGAACGACAGTCAACAATCCAATAACGTTTCTAATACAATATAGGTACTGTAGCTGAGACGTGCAATATCGTAAGCGTTTTACTAGAAAAGTTGTTCAAAACCTGCCGAGAATATGTAAAATATTCGCTTAGTTTATTGGCATATTTTATAACGTTATATTGAAGTTTGAACAAGTTAAATTTTATTCAAAATATAGCGTTTAATATAGTCATATAATTTTTGCTTTATTATGTAGGTTTTAATTATGGTAGTTGCTTTCTGCCTACTCCGTTGAGGACATGGCATGACGGTATAGATAGATAAAAGGAAAATAAATGTTATTTATTTGACAATAATAAAATGTTACAATTACTACATGTGATTGTATTATTAACGTACATCTATGTAGATATATATTAATGAACTCTCATATTTCCTTGGACGAAACATAAAAAAGTTACTTTGAACCGTTAAATTCGGAGTTCTCTCAGATGTGCTACATCAAAAGTGACGCATGTGTTATTAATGTTTAGCGCTGAAATGATGCAGAAAAATTGGAAAGTACGCATTGACTCTCCAGGCAAGGAACACCTCATTTTTATGCAAGTCAAGGAGACTACAATAGAGCAATTAATTTCAAAGCATCGTGTTTGTATGTTAACAGTTCACACAATCAAATTGGTCGACATACTTTTGTGTGTAAATTGCACACACGCACACTCACACAAACGAACCATTCCTATATAGTACGCAGTAGTTAAGACAATTCTGCGGCTTATCTAAAGTAGGAATTCGGTTACTTGAAGTTGCTTAGCAACGCTTATCGGCTGTAGTGACCGTAGGGGAGTGGGTTAACATTTCCGTTTAATGCATACATAACACTATAAGAAAAGATAGACGTATGAAATATTTTTTTAAATATAACATTGGCTACATTTCATGTACAGGATGGAAACGCTATAGTTTTTTTTTTTGTACACGCCATCCAAGTGAAAATTCGATGCGATTTGAAGTAATTATAATTTATTACCGGTAACAAGATATAGGGTGTTCATAAGGGCGGGAATAGGTTTCAATGCCACGGAATCTCGCGGCCGAATGTCTGCATATCCAGAGTAGTAATAATAAAGTAGTCTTTACTACTTTCAATACCAGTAATAATAACAATAACATAATTTGTTATAATATCTCTAACAAATAACAAGAACAATACTGGTGAGCCCGATGTCTACGAGTACATAAATGCAAGTGTACATTTATTCTGAAATTAGAGCATTAGTAACTTAAATATGATTTGATATTGGCTTAATAAAATGTTACTACATTACAGGAAAGTTTCTAATGAGGAAATATATTAGTATTTGTAAAACAAATATTATCAATGTAACGTACGTATTGCTTTGCCCTTTAAATAAGCGAACGGGTTATCAATCATGTGTTTATTCAAACGGTATGTAAAACACATTCGTACTGGTAATATGGGCGGCTGTGAAACACGTGGGCAGATCCATACTCTACTGCGTTGTAAAACTGTAATCAATAGCACGATTGGTTTATTACTTTACATAAAACCGTCACTTATTGTGCAAAAGGGGTTACAATTTGACAGTTGCATGTGTAGTAATCTATCACAGTCTCCGTCCTACCAATATCTATATCGTACAATTATTATTCATTTCATTTTAGTTCGGTTCAGTACGCTAACCATACTGATTTATTCAAACCGGATAATTTAAATGCATATCGAATAAAATAATTTTTCATTTGCTAATAATGTGTAATGCGTTTATGTTCAAACGTTTCCAAATTATTCCTCGCTCATAGGTAGTTTTCATCCATAAATTATCTCGATCGTTCATAAACAATATTATTTGTACCATGCAAGGTATAAATTAATTCAAACGTGGGCGTCTTTCATTCGCTAGTAATAATTCCATTCGTATATTTCACATTGACTAATGATTTGATTTCAGCCGCCCCTTTCATTCGGCTCCCCGTTGCTCAATTACCGAAACGCTATTCTCGACGTTTCTAAAAATCTCAGACGCGTGATCAAATTACCTTTTGAAGCGAGCAGTACGGTACGTAATTTTTATCGAATTCACTTCAAATATTGTGCGTAAGTTACCTACCTATATCTCAGTAATATGACTAAACCTGTATCTAGTAAGTCCGGAGTAGTCAGCCTAGACTAGTTTAAATTTCAGTGTCCCGTTCTGAAGGTCTGGGTTGGAGAACTGGCACGCACTTCCGACGAGGATACCTGCACAACATCTAGTTCTAATATGAGTATAATAATGGTCTCGAAAATAGTAAAAACTGACAAAACAATAAAATGCCTCTCTGTATAGCACAGAGTTGCCACGCGTACAGATTTTATAAAAGTCGTAATCATTGTCGACATATTAACTGTGATAATGAGTGTAGCCCGAAACTAGAGGTGACACTTTGAGTAGCCTCGCAATCGTGTCCATTAACGAGGACAATGTTCGTAGGCTATCGAATATAACATCGATATATCGGCGATTCAAAAACATTCTCGGTTTATTGAAAGAGTATTGTATAAATTTCCTGCAGCTGAGCGCTATCGAACAACAGAAATCGAAATACGAATAACATCGGGAGCAAATTATAGAATCGGTAAATAGCATTGTTATGTCTACCGTCCAATGATTTTCGATAACGCCATCGGTTCGGATAGTATATAATGTCCTTTACAAAAACTATTGGGAATTGTTCTATGTAACGTTTTTAAATTATGGGTTCTCAAAGTTATTGTACTGTCCACTTTGAGAGTCAATTAATTTTCTAGCGCCCTCCGAAATAACTTTATTTTAAACATGTCCTTAGTGTTCCATAGGCCCCCGCCAAATCACTTCATCGCCTCCCAACTTCCAAGTAAGTATATGTAACGTATATTCTTGCACATACACTCGTTAAATAACTATTATTTTGATGTTACAAACAGACACAACAATTTTATTTATGTGTACAGATGTTTCTACACATCTCGGCGAACGGGACAGTGTTGTTAATTTGTGCACTTAAAAATTTATTTTATAGTCTCATTAAGAATACTCTCGCGTTTACTGTGGTATGGGAAAGTTAATGCACTTCGGATATTTTGGTTGTAGAACAGTTGTCTACAGTTTTTTTCTAGACTCATTCAAAATTTTTGACGTGTAAATCGCATACTTAATGCGTACAGTTGTTAGGAAAAGTGTTAATTAGCGTAATACAAACAGTAAGTCATAAGCGTTTAAGTGTTTTTGAGGACAATGAGGAGTAGGTATCACTTGAATCAAATACATGTATGCAATGAAATGAGATTAGGCGTTAGAACGCGAAATTTTGTTATATAGATATAGTTAGCATAATAAAGTTTGATATCCATAAACGCGGGTTATTTTATATTACAGACTCGCGCATTTGGTAGAAAGAGTGTCGATTAGTATAATAAAATCAGAAAGCCGTAAACACCTTGACGCGAACAATCTTCAACCCACCACAAAGCAATTTCAACTTGAGAAGGAAGCAAATTGCGGAACTTGTACCGTTAGATTAGCAAATGACGTATCATTTGTGCACTCACGAGTCTAAATTACTTTAAACAACTAGTCCGCCGCTTAGTTACCTATACATTGTAACCTATTGAGAACGAAACGAATTAGGTGTGAAATTTTGCACTTTGTAACCTAGAAATTTTGTATACGGTTCTCTGTATTTATTTGTAATTGTTTTGATTTAATACGCTCGTTATCGTATGTAAAACTGTTTATGAACTTTATGAGAGTATAAGATAATAATTAATTTACACAATAAAATGTTAAGAAGAAAATCGACAACAAATCATTACTTTTCAATCAAATCGCTATTTTGAACGCCAGAGGGTACAATTATGCTAGAAATGTGTGTTTAGTGTACATATAGTAGGTATATTTAATAATTAAGCCTTTTTCTGGAAAGAAATAAAGTCTAGAGTTTGTTTATCACTATCACTACATAGTATAAAACAAAGTCGCTTTCCGCTGTCTGTCCCTGTGTATTAAACAACGCACCGGATTTCGATGTCGTTATTTTACTAGATAGAGTGATTCAAGAGAAAGGTTTAAATGTATAACTAGCTTTTTCCCGCGACTTCGTCCTTTTGGAATAGTGACTTTGGCAGCATTTTAATTTTCTAGGACACTTTTATTACTAAAATTATTAAGTACTAATATTCTTTTAAAAAAATTGGGGTTAATGGTAGAGGGGTGAAATTTTAGGGTTGAATGTATTTTTTATGCCAAATCATAAAAAATTAAAATAAAAAAATTGTCCCAAAAGTAAAAAAGACATTTTTGGGGTGGGCAACCCTTATCACTTAGGGGTATGAAAAATAGTGTACGTCCTATTCTCAGACCTACTAAATATACACACAAAATTTCATGAAAATCGATAAAGCCATTTCCGAGGAGTTTTGTTACAAACACTGTGACACGAGAATTTTGTATATTAGATTTATTGGTAAGTAAAAAAGAAATAAAACCGTGGATATATATTAATGCATATATATAAGCATAGTGTGTAAAAGCTTCGCGACTTCCAATATGTGGAAATATAAGATGGCTTCTCAGAAGTTTTATGTGATAAGCGTAAGTACGCCCAATAACAGTTACACGAGACATGAAGTGCCAGTGCTTTCGGAGAATTAGATTGAGGGTGGCAGCCAACTCGTAATAGCAGCGGCTGCAAGGTATGAATTGTAATCGTAATTTGAAATGACACCGTTCGGATACTTCGTAGAAAATTTCGATACCACTATCATTGGTCGTGTTCTTATAACAAAAATTATATTATAGTAGAATTAATTAAGCTCCACGAATAAGAGCTTTATATGTATGCTATGTATATTGAAGAAATACTATAAAACTGGCAGTGAAACATTATTCTATTACTAACGTATACTGATCAACTAATTCTTATTAACGCCTATTAACTGAATTCATACTAACAGTCCCATCCCTGCAGCCCTATTAGAGATCCGTGGCAGATGTCTATGGGTTGCATCGGCCACTCGTCACTGGGCCAGATCGTTCACTACTCTGATAACATAAAAAAATAATTAGCACTACATTATGCAACTATTTTTTGTGATGAGCACTCCTTAAAATAATCAACAGTAATTAAAAATAATTTATGTTACAGTTATCATTGTCTTCCTCATATTTAAATAATTATTATTGTAATGTAATGTGCACTCAACGAAACTTCATTGTTGATGAAATATTAACACATAATACTGATACTTCCTTCCTAAAAAAATATTTATGATCTAAGTATAGATAGTAAGTGTTAACACAATATAATATTAACATTTGAAAAATCTCAGGTCAGTAAAACGTTAATATTCTTATGAACGCACAATCAAATGTTAGATTTGCTGCAGATTAAAATAAGACTGTAGAAATTACATAATACACAGTTGCAAATGTGATAAATATGCAATTATCACAGTATAAGATATCCATTATGAATACAGCTTAATATTTCGCTGTTTCTTATTTTTAATATAATAATTAATTTAAATTGTGTTTTTTTTTACAGCAGATATCGTTGAATGTAGTTTAACCCAATTGTAAATTTTAAAACATGCTAGAAGAATAATTTTATAGGTACGTGTTTTGTTTTGAAATTGAACAGAGCTTACGTTGCTTTGAATTAATTTTGTGTTGCTTTGCATTGTATGTCATGTATAAGGTAAGGTACCTACTCATTGCGAGTGGAGTATCAAAGCATGATAATATAATAATAATAATAATATGATATATCTTTGGACAATTCCACACGCGGCTATCCGATTCCAAAGTAACCAGACAGCTGATAAACATACATACGATATAATACTTATATAGATATTTTTATTACGACCAGACAGAACAAACAAATGTGCTCATCACACAAATGTTTGTCCTGGGTGGGAATTGAACTCATGACCTCCGGTTTTGCAGTCAGGGTCTCTAATCACTCGACCACGAGGCCAGTCAAATGTATGCAACACATTTCTTCAAAGCTTGATCTGTTATCCGTTAAATTAGTTGTAGGAGCTCATCCCGAGAACTCGAAAACTTGTTACTTTGCTCTTTAACGCATTAACTATGATCGACTTATAAAAGAGCAGCTATTTAATAAAAGAAAATACCGCGATTTATAATGAATGTCGTGTTTTAGTGTTCTGGAAAGATCTTAAAAAATATTCATATCGACGCAACAGCAACGGCTACGTCTTCACTCCTTCATGTAGCATGTAACCTCAATTTTACTTTATACTCGTATATTGAATACATTTTTATGACGAATAAAACGTGTTCGTTTTACGAGATCGCATATTTGACCTTAAGATATCCAATATCTTCTGATGTTCATCTCTTTGTAAGTCGTTACGTTCGCCTTATGAATTATTTTGCAGTGTGTACTAATTTCTTATTGTGGCATAAAGATATGAGTCTTGATCTATGGTACCTACGAGATAGAACCTAATGAAAAATTCTTGTGTTGTAGTGATAGGATTCACAAGTTAAAGCACGTTATGAGGTCTCTATATTTCTTCAGAATGATCTACTTGAAAATGTTACTGTTGTTCATTTGTTTTTATAAAGTTGCATAAACTTTTAAATCAAAAGACGTGGACGTTTCGCAATCCATGTTACAATGTGTTCAAATCACATCGAGTAGAGTGGTACGAGAACAGTAATACAAGTAGGTACTGTAGTATTGTAAATAAAAAATGAGAAACTCTGGTTTGTTGGCGATGAGAATCTTGCCGTATAATATCTCTCGAGAAAACTCGGCCGAGTAAAGAAGGAAAATCCCTCTTAAAATCTCGGAACCACTCACAGATTTCAAGAAGCCATTGCGAATGAGGAAACTTAAGTGCCTAGTAATGATAACGTGAAACGTTGGAAGGATGAATTGGATATGAGTGATGCAATTCGAGGAATCATAAGTACCTACTTAAATGTTTAATTGTTGGGGGAATTTTCATCAATAACCATCGCGATGGCTGCTCGATCTAAAATGATCTCTTCAAGGCTCCAATGTAAACTCAAATCAAAGCAGAAACCTATAAATGATGAAATCTATAATTAAGAAATACATTTTCGGCCGTGTCTAATACGTGCTTGAACAAAATACTGTAGTTGGGCCATGTCATTAGGATACTTATTTACAAAGTAAAGTCACGTCTGTTGGAAGTATTTAAATCGCCATAGATACCACCGAAAAGATTGATGACGTTTACCTTAATGTTGCTACCGAGTATTAACCTCTATAAATGACATCCGACCACACTTAGTGCTAGTCAATTTCGGAACATTTCAATAAGAAACTGCGGCAAATGTAAAACTACTGCAAAGTTACGATGAAAAGTTAACAGTCAACTGAATAAACTTTCATTCGGTTGACTGTTAGGTTCAAATAGAGGTAACAATGTAACATTTGAATTGTATGCGGCAAAACTTTCTATTACCTCGGCACACCGAAGTTGTTCGCGTTCTGTGGTACAACGAACTCTTTTGTTAATAACATTGAATCGCAAAGTAACTCAACTAATTCAAAAGTAAAAGTTGGAAGCTCTCGGTCCCAAACGACTTGCTTAATAATAAGCGGTAAGAATAGGATTAAAAGAAAAAATCAGAGGCTTATCTAAATGTGTGGGCTGTTTAGTGTGGCTAAATGTTTTTTTTCTATTAGCTAAGCATTTCCTTGTATTTTTGTAAGTAGGTATTTCTGTTGTATACCAACAGGTGATGCTTGCTTGTCTTTAAATAGAATTGTATGGTATTGTTTGATTTTCATTGAGTTATTCCTGTCAATGCGTAGTTATGGCAACAATGTACATAATGAAAACGTTATGTATATGCATTATGCCTACACAAGCACATACGGTTACATGAGATGTTTAGAAGTGGAATGAAACATTTTACTGAAACGGGCACTGAGACTCAGACCTCATTTCGCACACACCACTTTGTTCGCAAGTGTGTCACCGTTCAACGAGACATTACAAACTCACATCCTTTTTAAACTCAATATCTCACCCGATCGCTATCGTGTTACGAGCCATAATATTAAATTTCTGTCGCGTCATTTGCCGAGATGGAACTTTTGTTAGTAATATATATTTCTAGCTTTTGATCTTGGCATTGCTCGCGCAGAAATTGGATCTCCAAAAACCAATAAATGAATTAATTTTGAATAAAGCTTTTACATACAATCTTTCAATACCTATTTAACACCCAAAAAAGTAGGTTATATCTTCACAACGATAGCATCAACTCATTAAGTTTAGCGTGATGAGAAAACAAAAGGTCTCTAGTTCATAATAAACACGCAATACATATTATATTCTATTTTCAAAAAGTGTTTCTTATATAAAATTTATTTTCGTTAGTATTCCATTTTTAGTATAGAAATTAGGAGTTAATTTTCACGTTTTGCATATTCGCTCCATATAACGCGCTGCGGGACTAGGTTCCAGTCCCATTCGAGTGGAAAGACGGGTTAATTTATATTTAATATGCATTACTTTCTTTTTATACAGTAGGAGACAATTAATCATAGTATGTGCCGTAAGTGTAAAATGCAATTTATTATATTAATTTATTACATTCATTGCTTGTAGGGCAGACGGAGTAGTGAAAGTAGGTTTTCGTTAGAAGCTCCATTTGTATGTTACGTGTGGTTCTAATATATTTTGTCGCGCTCCTTTTTCTATACTTCTGTCTTGTCTCTAGCTGTGTTGGGAGTTGAACGTATTCACAATTTTAATTATTTTATAAACGAAAGTTCTGTTAATTTTAACGACGCTGGGAAATAAAAATCAGTATTTTGAAGTAATAATTGGGCGTTAAATTGACATCCCAAAATGTTGCCTCATTGACAGTTGAGCGCTGTTTGTTAATTTTTATATTTCGAATATTCGCCGTGTCACCTATCTTTTGCGCCTGTAAAATATCCAACAGATGTTGTGATATGAAACTATGAAATAAGGAGTCTATGAAATATGGAAACTATTTTATTGTCGCATTCGGTTTATTTCGATTGATGGTGAGTTACAGTGAATTCGATTTAGTTGGATAATTTTTATGGTCGTTAGGCAAATAAGGAACATAGTTATTTGTGCTTGAACAGGATATTTTGAGATAGCCAATAA
>DWUN01002377.1:0-13989 GCA_018249975.1 Passova gellias | reverse complement strand
AAGGTTTGTATGTATAATATATAGTAGAGAAATACTGTTATAATTTATATGACAGAACAACGTTTGCCGGGTCAGCTTGTATTGCATAAACTGAACCATTATGGCTTAAACTGATCGTATTTGAGGAGTCAAACATGACGAAAAAAGTCAGTCAGTAAAATATGAATCAGGAGGAGGAGAGAGGACTGCAGGAAAGAATAAAACCTTAGGGTACCTAACCGGCTCGCCTTTACGTATATTTCTAAATGCCGAGCGCGACTCTGCCCACATACGGGTTACCCTACTAACGATATTCTTTTAAATATCTTAGTTATACTGTGATCATCGGCTGGCGAACTAGTGATTGGAGCCATCGATCTAATTGCTCTCTGGGCCGCAGGGCACGGCTTACGTCAACACCCGTCATGTTTACAACAAAAATAAAACGTGAAACACCGATTGTTTAGAAATGCTTCGATAAACAACGCATGTGATACGGCATGTGACTGTAAGTCTATTTTTTCAGCGAGTACCTACTTACGTACGCGCGAGCGTGCTTGTGTGCTTGCGGACGTGTCTACATGCACTATTCGTGTAAAATACATGTGCGCGGCCGTCGTCTCTGCACCGTCACAGCAGCTGCTCATTGTCATATTGTCAATGTCAGTGTTGTCATATTGGGGCACGTGTTTAACTTTAGGGACAGTAAAGTATATTAATCTCATTATGTCAACAAAGTAACGGGCGAGCGAGCAGCGGTCTCGAGTGACCGTCGCCACCGACGGCCCCGACAGACCTCTGATAGGACTGTAGGATTCGGATCGATAGCGTGGGTTGGATCGATTAGTGATGGGCGTTAATAAAAATATTACTAGGTAATACGGCGTTCTGAATGGGACTGTTAGTGACATCGGTCCAGCGGGTATTTTTATGGTAGTTATTATAAAAGCAGTTAGTATCATTCAGTATCCGTGGTATCGTATGGCTGGCACAGAAGCGTCGCTACTCTCGAGGTCTAAGATATAATTCGCGCCTCTAGTATCGTATCTACACGTGGAGTTGCGTCGACATAAGCGGACATATCGTAGTATTAAATAAATGGATTTTAAGTATTCAACTGATTGTAATATTTACTCACATTTATGTAAACAATTGTTGACCGACGTCGGGTGTAACCTCGTTGCATTAATCGACTATAAGGAATATCGAGGATTACGTACTTAATGTCAAAAACAGGTCACCGATCACAGCTCGAAGCCGGGAGGTTACTCGGTAAAAACGTGTTCTCATGCGCTGAGATCGCCGTGTCGAGTCAAGGGATTAACTGCCGGACATTCTGTTATTTACATGTGAAATGTATGGTTTTATAAATATTTTAGCCGCTCAAGTACGACATAATCCACAAAATGTATTCGACGGGTGCACTCAATACTCTGCGGTATCCGTTCTATTCGAAGTGGTCGCGGACGCGTCGCTGCTTTAAAGTATTAAGATGATACACAGATAGCATTTAAAAAACGATTCTCGGTCGAAGCAGGTGCGGTCCGGACCGCGCGGGCAACGCTCCGCCGCCAACGATGTTACAACTCAACGGTCCAATGGTGTCGGCCACGTGGCGCCGCTCACCAAGAATAAAGGTTCGTCCAGAAGCTGGCAAGTCCGTGCGAGGTGCGAGGGGCGCCGCCCGCCCTGGGACCGAACCGTCCCGATGTGTTACGTTTTGGTCTCGTTTTTAATTTAAATTAAGCGGTAATATGGCGCCGGAGACCGCCGACTCTGGAATCGTATTTGAAATACTCGTCTTTGTTAAAAAGTGAACAGTATTAAAATACCGAAATAGAGCATAATGAGACGTTCAACGGCATGGTGGGCGACGGGAATCCCTCGTTGAGCAGTATAAGTGGTTTGTACAATTTTCGAACCGCAAAATTGACAAGCGTAGAACGTTTAAGAATAATTTAGATAATTGTAGCACCATCCAATAGCACTTTAGCTGCGAGCGAAATAATATCAAGTATTTTTTGCGTTCCGCGGTTTATACTTAAAAAACAATTTAAATTGCGAATCATCGTCATCATCGGCAGCAGCATTTCCACCGTTCCCCGGCGCGCCGCCCGGCTGCGAGGCGGCAGACTCCACGGGCGTACGGACCCGCCCGGACAACTGTACGCGTACGGTGCATAGATCTCCTCACGATGCCGAGTTATATGCGAAACTTGTATTAAAAACTTTTTTTTTAACGGCCGTGTGTCGAATATTTACGAGACAAAGCTAAAACAGAATAAAATAAAAATTGATATGTGGCCGGCTGAATTGAAT
This sequence comes from Passova gellias, assembly GCA_018249975.1. Lineage (NCBI taxonomy): Eukaryota > Metazoa > Arthropoda > Insecta > Lepidoptera > Hesperiidae > Passova > Passova gellias. Next base: position 11,691 of record DWUN01002377.1, on the reverse strand, counting down.
GGCGTGTCGGTTCAGTGGTTAACGACCACGACTATTAAGCTGAGATTCGATTCTCTCCCGGAACCGATCTTGTGTTATGATTATGAGTGTTTCTTACATGTCTCGATCTAACGTTATCTGTATGAATATGTGGCCCTAGCGCGAACCTCTAGCGACAAAGTATTCGTACGGTAAATGGTAAAAAAATGGATGAAAAATGTACAGCGCCCCTATAGTACGTTAAAGGAACTAATTTTGCGAGCACGAACCATACTTCCGATTTTCCAGTGTCTAAGTTAATGTAAACGTTCCGCGTTTTGTATGAAAATGACAAGTATTCGATAGTACTTCGTGCTGCCGACTAATGTCAACGTATCGTATTCTCGATACCGTAGCATTTACAACTCTGCTAAAGTTCGTGCTCGGGCTAATGTTCTTAGAAGTTTTCACGCGCAGTACGCAGTACCGGCTCTGCCGAGTTCGGGATCCGGAGGGCACGCGCCCCGCCGGTGTCCCGGGTCAAGTAAAGCTGCGCCAGCCGGCAGGTCGCGCGAGCGTGTGCAGCGATTGACGTCGTATTGTTACGTCCGAAGATTTAAAATTGTAATCGACACGCGCCCTCGCGCCCGACATCGCCGGCTGACCCGCGACCCGCCGACGCTTCCGCTCGCTCGCTGCATCGTTATATCAAATTGTTTTAACGATTACGCGTGATGCGAAACGTATAGCTCGTTCGATGAAAAATCGCAGAGTACTCTACCAAAACGAGGCACGATTCCAGCGAACTCCGCGGTGAGAGCTCCGGGATCGTTTCGGGAGACACCGAGACATATCGGTAAACATATGAAACTTAAAACTTGAACGCCTCCAGTAGGCCCTACGACAATATCGATTAGACATTTCGATATCGAAAAGTAACAAGGATAAAAAAATTCGAAGCCTGACTGGACCGTCTTCGTTAATACTATTTAGTTACCGAGTTCAATAAAAAACCTATATGTTTCTAAGAAATGTTAGTGACGTGAATCATTAAGTTCAGTGGCCGACGGGGCGGTGCGTCAGTTCGCGCGAGTATTGATACCGGCATTCATTGTTTCAGGGACAATGCGTCCCGCGGGCAGGTAGCGCCGCTCGCCGGCACCACGTGCAAGCTGGACACCGAGCTGAAGGTGAGTCGATGGAATATACATATTAAACATGCTACAAAAGTAAATAAATACATTAAATGTTTTGTCAACTGTCGAATTTTATACTTCTGCTTTGTTAATCTTGAGGGATCGCAACCACCGATTAAACACTGAAGATAGGAATAAGTCGACTACAGGGCAGACTGTATCTGGTATTTTTGACATGATAGTACTTTTTTTAAATAGTAAAATAGGCTCGTGTGTGATTGCTCACCTGACGGTACACGCAGCGCGGCCTCAGTAGCCGCTCGCCCAGAATATGGGGGATGGATGATGAAGATCCTGTTATGTTTTAAATAATAATATTCATATCGGTCACGATGTTTACTGCAGATGCCCGAAGAGGGATTCGGAGGAAGCGACGGCTTCAACCTGGACGGCATCCTGAGCGAGCTGGGCAGCTTCGGGAAATATCAACTGCTGCTGCTGCTGCTGCTGGCCTTCCGCGACTCTTTTCTCAGCATGTGCAACTTTAACTACATCTTTACTGCGGCAGAAGTATCCTTCAGGTACGGTAAACACGACAAAATGCATCAATTTAGTAACAACATAAAGCCATTGAAGGAGCTACGGCTTTAACTGTGTTAATCAGCAGCGCCGAGTACACCGTCCCCTAGAAGATATTCTCATCAGAAGTCATCAGGGTCATCACCCAGTTTTTCATTATTAGGGATTCTTACATTGAAGTATTTGTCTGACCGTTTATTTGAAGGTAGCGATGACTTTGGAATGTCTAAGATTTCAGATCTATCTTGTTTCTAAGTATTCCAGAGATTCTATTAAAAAACGAGAGCAGCGATAGTGACAGTGACCGGCGATATGAGAACAGACAGTATGCGCTCGTACAGCGAGGGTGTAGCACTTCAGGAGCCGTTTAATAAATTGTATTTCTGTTCTACGGGAGAAAATCTTTAGCAGTAAACTGTTCTTAAATGTAATGCGTATCAATTGCCGGATCATAATTTCAATATAATTGTTAATTTCACGCGCGGCCGCCCTCCTCGCGTGCTCCGATATCAATGCTTACACTCCCAGCAGATCGCACTAGCCGTAAATTACGTTCATCGCTTCATTAATTGGTAAGAGCGATAAACATTTTGCAATATTGCTACATTATAGCATCATAACGTCTTAACATTGAAAACACCGCAATCAATATCGATTCAATGACAAGGTGCAGAGACACGACGTGAAATCACTCGACCGTTCCCTGCGGACGGCCGGCGACGGGGTATCGTCCCCTTCTAAGATTAGTACACATATGGTCATCCCTATTACAAAGGTCATAAATAGTTACACGATGGTGTCAGCTGCCGCGATGGCCGCTCGGAGGCTTCATTTTGAAATTGACCGCAAACGCGCGGAACCGGACGTGCTCTGTGAAGCCAGCGCCGGACTTCCGGGAACACGTAGAAAACAAATAAAAAAACTTGACGTCACGCGAATTTTGGCCATAAAAATATCCCGGGTGCATTGCAATGCTACGCTCAATGCTGCCGTGCTGGTTTGCGGCATGCGGCATGCGGCATGCTGGCCTATCGTTGAATTCTCAATCCGATAATTCATCGGAAGAATTGGAAACTAAAGAATTATTATCAAAAGCCGAGTCATGTCATTTTGTCCGCTTAACGACGCTGCCTTTTTATTGTGATAATATTATATCAATCTTCGGACTAAAAGCAGTAATCGGTACGACATACGCACTATTTCGACATTCGCTAAATGTACAATGGAAGGTTATGAAAAAATAAAAGTTTTGAATGTGTACGTCAAGAAACAACAGACGTTTTCAAACATTTCAATTATTAAATCATCTGAGTAAACTTAGCAAAAATGCTAATAGAAGTGACAAGTTATTATCGTTACCGTTCCCCAGCTGTGACAACAGAGCGCGCGGCGCCCGCGGCCTCCCGGTCGAGAGACTAACCTAACCACGCATACGCATACTTACGGATAAACCTTTACTTTTTGAACAACATTTGCTGATGTAAGCGAAGTGCTTCATGCAATCGAGCATGCAAGCGTATTATACGGTAACGCTCCTTCGATATTTTACATTTAATTGAAATAAACATGTTCTGGAGCCCGGGGCGGGCGCGCGGCCCTCCGCGACGATAGCCTTTTCCCGTCACGCCCCTATGTCCGGATACCGAATCCTTAACACCGTAACATAGCAATTTGTCAGATAAATGCACGAACCTAACTATGAGGATTTCACCCTTATTATTACGGAAGGTCCACACCAAACTCTACGTATCCATGCGTTAGCAATAAAGATACCGTACGTCTGATTATATTTATGTTACAAACATTCCAGATGTCGCGTCCCCGAATGCGAGCCCTCGGAGGGCGGTTACAATGCGTCGTGGACGAGTTTCGCGCTCGACAACGAGACCGAAGCGTGCCACCGGCCGGCGCCCTACGCCGCGGGCTCCGGCGACGGCTCCGCGCTGCGGCCACGGAACGACTCGGCCGGCAGGTGCGCGCCGGGGTACTTCGCGCAGGACGACGTCGTCCCGTGCGACGGCGTCGTGTACGAGGACTACAACAGTATCGCGGCCGAGGTACCATTATCGGATCGTGTCGCGTCATCGCTCTCATTATCGGCGGAGTGATCTCGACGATGGCCTGCCGGCGCGCGCCGCGCGTCGCTCCTGTAGCTCGTTGTCAGTGAGAGACCAAATAACAGACCTGTTCTCGTTGAGTTGAACAATGGATTTGAATTTCGGTGTTACCAAAACGAGCTCAGCGCGGCTAGTCCACACGTAAGGGTTCTAAAGCGATAACGCGTTTTTTCGATACGTCTTTGTTTTCGTTTTATTTAACATTGACAATACGAACGTAATAATGTAAGTTAATGTAAATGTTTCCTGTGCTCAGTCGAAGGATAAAGTTTTCTCTTCAACTATAAATATATCTTAACCTATTAATATAAAAACAGATATATTATAACGTCAACTATTTACGTAATACTTTGACCATCAATTAACTCACGAGCATAATATTAATCAAGTTATATATTAACTCGTTATCCAGTTGATTATGATACAGTCTGTCAATATTGCATACGGTCGCTTGTAGCGGCAGAATATAGGTCCGTGTGTACACAAGCAGCCCCCCCCCCCTCACCACCCCTCCCCTGCCCCCCGCCCGCTGTACCGCCTGCGGCCGGAGACACCGCGCCCGCTGCCGTGCTAGCGACGCCGGACGCGTTCTACGAACAATTGTAACCAAATAGTAAACTAATAAACAGTAATAGGAACCTACTTTAACATTCCTAAATAAATAGTTACAGTAGACAAATGTATATCCACTTACGACAAACTCTAGTGCTTCCCGCGCAAGTGTTCGTCCTCGGTGGGAATCGAACCTGCGACCGCCAGGTTTATAATCCGTGTCGCCGTCCACTACACCGACGGACCGGTCACGGAAACTTTAGCACACAAGTTTTTCCGTCAATCCCATATTTGCAACCTGAGCCTGATACAAAAGCATTATTTTTATAGCATGTTACAAATAGAAGCCGTCTCATTGCTTGTGGGTGTTTTATCAAAATCTAAATTCATTAGTCGGTTTGCCGCAGCACCGGCGGACGCAGCCGCGCCGCGACCAGTCGGCGGCAGGAAGTGCAAATTGCCTGAATGATGGTGTTCGCTAGGCTCTGTTGTTGAATCTCTGACGTTATTCCATAGTATATCATCACAGATAATAAGTGACTTAAAAATCGTAAACACAGTGTTTTTCATGTATCGTACAATCGTTGAATAAGAGTAATGATGATAATAGCAGGCGCCCCGCGCACGGCCTTGCCGCGGCCACTGATACACCTCATATAAAGCGGAAACAGAACAGATTTATCGAGTTCCAGTGGGAATCGAACCTATAACTAACAGCACAACACTTAGGTTCGCAAACTGCTACAAGACTCCAGTGTACTGAGGTACTATCACAATAAAATGTGTATTATTCAGTAACGTTTGTTCACGAAGCACGCGCGTCGGCGGCCCACGTCATATCACGTACGAAATTCGCACAAAACCTACATAAAAGTCGGTAACGTTAAAAGTTAATAATACATGATTCACATTTACCACGGAGGTGACACAGGGATGTGTGTTACCGCAGTAGTTCGTGACCTGGACGTCCGCGGGGTAAAACCAAATACTGCGTATAAAACATTTATTCTGTACGAACTGTTTTTATTTATGTTTGCTGTACAATAATCGTGATGATGATCGTAATCGTGTTCGGTGTATGATGATATCGAACGGCAAGATCTATGCGCCCGCATCGCCGGCTCGACGTAATAAAGTGAGGCATCATAAATAACAAAACAGAACTTTGAAACTATTTATAAAAAACACAAGAGAAGTGTCAACCCGGATGGAACGAAGTTCCTTTCGATTAATTAGTGAAGGAATTGTAATAACATTTTATTTCTTATAAGTTAGGATAATAATTTATTTATTAATATAAACTTAATCAGTAGGCTCAATTTTAGTAATAATAGAAAGACGAAACGAAAATAACTGGTTCGCTTTCTACGAGAGAGAGAGAGACAGACAGAGAAACACGCGCACGTCCCACGGCTTACAACTATAGCAAAAAGTGTCGTGATAACTTTTGGTCTTAAGTTTTTTTGCGTAGCCCCCTTTCGCAACGCGCGATAAGGAACTTCGTTGCAACATTTACGGTATAAAAAAAATGAAATTTGCAATGAAGACCGCTAAGATTTAAAAAAAAGTATGATAGGAATGAGAACTTATAAATACGAGTAAGGAAAGCAACGTGACAGTGGTCGAGGCCGGATGCGACCGGCCGGTATGTTGTCGCCGCGCGAGTGCGCATGCCTACAATGGCCCGCTGCGTGAGCGACGCGTGGCTCACAATGGCCACAGTCCTATTGTCGGACGTGATCTTCCGTAAACACGCGCACCACACACGGCCCTATTGCAATGGTAATAGTTTCCTCCTTCGTGCGCGACCACAGAGCGCGCCATCCCGGAAGCCAACAAAGGGGATTAGAAAAACATCTTTTCCAATTAACTTCGCCACAGTCCACTAGATAAGATACAACAAAAACGACAATAATTATATCAGAGTTAAGATAATACGCGTGCACGAATATCGTCAATGGAATTATCCTCAACATGCATTTTAATTATTATTAGTTCGACTGAACGTACGACTCGTTATATGCTCGACTGTCAAAGGAATATAAATAAAAAAGTATTACCCAGAATTTACTGAAAAGAACATCCGTCGGTAATAAATTCTTTAACGACACTATTGTTACGCGAAATATTGCTTTGTTATGATTTTCTGCTCTCAAACTACAACAATCGGCCCATCGTTGGACGGCACCTTATTTTCTCTCGATATTATTAAAACACGCTCATCCGCCTCGCGCAGTTCAGAAGATTTGATGTAGGTTGGTTTCGGGCATTGGATTCTATTATAGTTTTAGGGTTATTAATTGACTGCCTCGATGGTCGTGCCGTTGCTAGCGCGACTGCCGATCGGGAGGTGCCGGGTTCGAATCCCGGGTTGGGTACTGCTGGAATTTTCTAATTTAGAATTTCTAGTAGTGACTCAGAGTCTGGATGCGTGCCCGGTGCATGGCAATAGGCTCGCCGCCTATTCCATTTGGGACTTAAACTGGTGAAATGTGGGGGTGTACTACACTCCTCTGCCAACCCTTTCGGGATTACAGGCGTGATGTTACGTAGGGTTATTAATTCATATTTCAGGCTATTATTTAAGTTTAAAGGGTGAAAGTGAATGGAATCGCTTCACTTAGTTCTCGGAAACGATAAGCGTTTGCAGAAAAAATCGTGAGCAACCGTTAGTTGCCCATTGTAAATTCAAGTTTTAGATTATCACATGACATCTTTACTACATAAATCCCCAGCCTGAGTCTCTCATTTTTCTTTATTCCGAAAGCAATCGAGTCACGACTCCCGGTCTAAGATCCATTCCACCTTAAGGAATACTACCGTGGGACTATAGAACGATGCGAGTAGCATTATTGTGGGTTTTATTCTGGTCGGGTTTACTGTTTGATATATATTACCTGCCATTAAAAACCAACGTAATGCTCCAAAACTACTAACGTATATAAATGGTTGTTTTACAGTAGTACCGTTGGGTGTAAATGGGTTTTGCGATATCAAATGCAAGCGAGTTCGTTATGGTATTCCAGTTCGACTTGGGCTGTCAGCCGTGGAAAAGAACGCTCATCGGTACGGTCCACAACCTTGGCCTGGTGTTCTCCTTTATTCTCTCTGGATTTATCTCTGACAGGTAAGTCTCTCGCTCTCCTGTCCTGGCCACCGGCTTATCACTGCACATTGTAGATAATAACAAATCGGCATGCGGTAACGCCCAATGTAACTGAGCAATGCTTTAAAGAAACTATTTTATCCATTCATTCTTACACTCATCTGAGATGTTTTTATTCCTTCATTTTTTACTATTCTCGGCTGCTTTTTTAAAAGTTGATTATACATTTTGCTTCTCTGGCTTTTTATTTACATTTTTTCAACTTAATCTCTTGTAACAGTTCAGTGTACTAGATTTTTTAACCATCGCTCTTCTCACTATTGTGAACAATTTATGTCATGGACCAATGTTCAACCTGCAAGTTATCTACAAGCTTCTTTCCCGATTTCAGATACGGTAGAAAGGTTATCATCGTGGGCACGCCGTTGATGGTGGGCATGGCGGGGCTGCTGAAGTCATTTGCGGTGGATTACTGGACTCTTCTCGTACTTGAGTTCTTAGAAACCGCTTTAGGATATGGAAATGCATCTATGGTTTTATGTAAATAAATTATTTTATTCCAATTTTTATTACTTAGTCTTATTCATTTTATTAAAATAATGAATGACGTGTCCGTGCAGCATTAGAAGCAGTAAGTCAAAACAGCAGGGTCGTATACTCGTGCATATCGGATATCCTGTCCAGCTTCGGGGGCGCTTTCTTCGGCCTCATCGCGTGGAAGGTCCCGTACTGGCGCTACATGATGCGCGCCATATACGCACCGCTTCTTGTCGTGGTGAGTAGTTTCGGGTATTGTTCGAGACAAAGTTTTCAGTGTGTATGTGTCAGTATCTGCGTCATGTCGAAACAGGCTATTTTGAAAATAAAGTATTTAAAATCATTGCATATAGCATTCATTATGTGTCGTCGAATTTTCTTCTTCCTTGCCTGTAAGCACATTCGGAGCGGCCCAAGAAAGAACCGTAACATATTGTTATAAAAATATTGGTAAGGTTTTTACCGCTCCCTCTCTTCTCGTTTTGACTTATTTTTTCTCTCTCTGTTTTCAGGTGTTTTATATATTTCTAGTCGACGAAGGGGTCCGGTGGCTGCTGGCCCACAACAGACGGGACGAAGCCGTGAGGGTGTTGAACAAGGTAGCCAAGATCAACAACATCACCTTGTCCGCGAAGGCCAAGGCAATGCTGGAGAAGATCAGCGCCGAAACGAACAAAGCGGACGGGGTGTGCATTGGTTTTTTAATTGTAATGCTATTTGAGACGCGGCATTAGAGCCTAATGAGGCCGACAATTTATAATACAATAGTGAGCCGATAGGTCGCGATACATATGAAGGTTTTTTATTACTTTGTAAAGAATGAAAGAGAGAAAAAATAAATAAAAAAAATTTGTTCTCACTTCAATAATCTTATAAATTATATTGCCTTGTTAAATGCGTGTTAGTTGCTTAGTCAATGTAGATGTAGAGGAACTGAAGATGCTACGATGCGTCGAGAGAATATGTCGAGCAATTCAATTTATACAAATTTACCTTGGTATTATATAACACATTTACATAATGTACTAACCGCCATGCCTCACTGTCACTTACATCAACAACGCACTGAATTGATAAAGGAGTCGTCGACTGCAGCTTACATAGTTTGACTTGACTTCTGACGACATTTTACGTAATACAGTTATGTGCGGCGCGTAGCGATTTAGTAGTTTACTTTCTTGTGCTTAGGTTAATACTTACTGCAATATTATAATTACCACTCTATCTCATGGCAGACGGGTCAACCTATTCCGTACGAAAAACCTCAAATACTCGCCGTACTGAGATCTAAGAAGATCGTGATCCGCGTGGCGATCATCGCGGCTTGCTTCTTCTGTTGTATCTTCGTGTATAACGGAGCCATCGTCAACTCGACCAGCATCTCCGGTAACAAGTACCTGAACTTTTCGGCCATGATGCTGGTGGCGGTGCCCACGCGCGTGGTCACGGCGCTGACGCTCACGCGGTTCGGCAGGAAGGCACCTATCTGTGTCGCCTACTGCCTCTGCGCTTTCTTCTTCGCGCTATCGGCCTTTGTGCCCAAATGTACGTATTAGCCTTATTGAGGTTTAATAGCAGTTACCTGCTTACATAAAATTAAGCACTACATATTCACTACCCATCCGGTGAAGGCCAGGTTCCTCCAAACAATTTTGAAAAAATCGAATTTTTTTTTCATAAATTGGTTCATAATCGTAGAAATAGTTTAGAATTAGTCCCGAAGGCCAGCAAGACCGAGAAGCAGGTATAAAAGAGTGTGGAGCGGTGCGGTAAGCCGGCCGCTCGAACCACATTTTTTCGCATGGATGACACTCTCATTTCAAAACTATTGCACTTATCGATATGAACCAAACGGCATTTTACTCTTTAGATGTCTGGCTATGGCCTCAAGCAGAAACAGAAATATTCATTATTATTTAAAAACGTTATAAACAATTAAAAGTGAAAAAAAATGGTAAAAAAATTCAAAATTCCGCTATTTTGTTTTTTTTTTCATTGATAATGTTTCATTCTGCTTGAGGCCTTAGTCAATTCGATACATAACATGAAACCGTTTTGTTTTTTGCTGTCAGATTATTCGTTTCCAAGAGAGTATGTCATCCATCTACTAATCAGATGAGTTTCAGCAGCAATTTTCAAAACCGCCATTTTGAAAAAAATATATAAAGTTTTTTTCAAGTAATTTCATATAGTTGCTTTCATATGTAAAAAAAATGATTACTCAACATGTTTTGTACTATGAGTAAAATTTATTGAAAAATATCACGTTTTTGGAGTAACCTGGCCTTAGTAACAGTTCAGTCGTGTCGAAGATAACATAAAAATTCCGTTTGCAATTATTTTTTAATATTTACTTCTTGTATTTTATAAGTGGCGAGCGAGCGGTCGGTCAGTTGACGTCACATTTATATTGCAAAGCCGCTGACACGGAGAAGTTGAATAAAACGCTTCGGATGCAATAATGTAGAGCGATACCTTCCTTCCCACATAACAATAGCCGCGAGCGAGGATGCCCGACACGACCCCTCCTCAACTTAGCAGGAGATACAATTGATTAATCGTGGCACATGCCGGTCCACCGCTTAATCAACGGTTATTGATCAAATATGCGTATTAAATTTGCTATGTTGCTATAACGTCGGACAGGCGCTTGTGGCCGCTCGAGCGCGCTCCCGAGCAGTCATACCCGGCATCTTGCTTATTAATAAAACAAACGTACGTAAGAGTTCAGAATGAGGGAACTAAAAATTCACAAGTGGATTCACAAAAGAAGCAAAACCTATTTCGCCCAGCGCTTGTCAAAGTTGTTTTGTTTTTATGCTACGAGTAATTTTGAGTGCTCTCCGTTAAAAGCACAGCTAGCAAAAAACATATACAGCTTTGGCATTGGACTTACTAGAGCGAGCGTACATACATACATACATATAACTGGATGACACGTATTTTGGAATTCTTCCAGTCGTTTGGAGCATGGTGATTTTTCTTTTTTGTAACTGTATAGTATGTTATTGTTTAACAAGGAAATGAAACTGTTCAAAACAAATTTATTTATAATGGTCATTCACTGCACAGTAAATGGACAGTTATTAAAATAATTGGTATAAATTTTGTTGTTAAAGATTTTTGTACATTTTTACAACAGGTTTCTTACAAAAAGAAACTTTGAAATCCTTTAAACATAATCGCAATAATAATACACTGTCTCTGCTATGTGACAGTATCTGGATCCAACCAGCCAACTGACTGAACAAGCCTACTCACTCTTGCCTTGAAGAGTAATTGCAAGGACTATTGCACCTGTTTCTATTAGTATTATTATTATTAATACCATCACGCCAGGTCTTTAACGGAGACTAGTCTAGCTTGTTAAATTAAGTGTAATATTCTGGAACGGTACACCATATATAACTAGTTCCAAACATAAAGCAATTTAATTCCAACTCAACTTGTATTTATCTTCAAACATTATAATATCCATTTACGAGTAATTGCCGAAAACAACAATTAGGCCGGTCGTTACGTACGCCCTCCCACCCCCACCCCCCACCCCTCTACCCGCTCGCTGTTTGTCCCGTGAAACGCAACCGCAATCTCGAACAAACGAGCAGCTTGCGCCGGGGAGCTGCGCCGGCGGCCCGCGGGCTGCCGGTTGGTACACCACTCCACCCGGACAAGTTCATTACAACCCACGCTGCTCACATTCAAA
>DWUN01002376.1:0-13992 GCA_018249975.1 Passova gellias | reverse complement strand
TCAAACGTGGGCTCTTCCCTTCTCTGGCCTTTTGGTTTCCCCGGGGAGTGGGTTTTTGCCCCCCCCCCCCCCCTCCCCTCCCCTCCCCTCCCCTCCCCTACCCAATTTCCCCCAACTAGACCGTTCGTCTCCTGAAACCCCCCCCAGCGCCCACAAGGGTGCGTTATCGCTTTGAGTAGGCCGACTCGCAACACCTTTGCGCTATGACAGCGGACCGGTGCCCAGCAGCGGAGATAATGGTTGTAACGAAACGGATCTCGAGCGTTGTGTGTCTGCATGTTGCAGGGTGTCATTCTTCATGATGCTGCAGATGGTGAAGGAGTTCAACGCGAACAGAACGGACGCAGACGACGAGGTGAGTTGTCTTTTATTTAAAGTGCAAATTAAAATTTTCATTGTTACATTCGTAACTGGCTTTTGTCCGCGTTGAATAGTAGTGGCTTTGGGTAACTATTTTTATTTCATAGGATACTTCGATTGCAAAAGACAATAATCCTCGCGGACGAAGTCGCCGACAAAAGCTAGTATAGCCTGCATTGATCAGTAATAATGTCGCATTCGAATGGTCAAAGAATTTTTGAAATTGCTTTGGTAGTCGTTGAGTCTATTCGTTACATACACACATACGAATCTTTCCTTTTTATAATATTGAGTATGAACTATGACAAGCTACACCCCACATTGTTATCCGCTTGAAGCCCGATCTTATGGGGATTTCGGGATTAAAGTAGCCCTATACGTTGCTCCGTAACCTCCTCTATCTTCTAACGAAGGTTACGTTCAATTCGATTCAGCCGCTCCCGAAATTGGCCCGCGCGAACTAATGCGTTCATCGCACGAATGTCTGTCCCGGACGGGAACCGAAACCACGCCCACCGGTTTTGCTATCAGGCTCTCCGACCGCGAACTGTTACTGCTTTTTTTCTATCTCTCTCTCTCTCTCTGTCTCTCTCTCTCTTCTTATAATAATACTACTACTCTCTTATCATCGCCAGTCATCCAGCGACCCGAACAGCAAGGGCAGGGAGCTGCAGCAGGGCGACGGGACCGGCGCCAAGTAAGCGTTGCGTTATTGTGACTATAACTAGCTCTAGGAAAACGATCATTTATTGCCTATGAAAAGACATAATGATAAAAAAGTATGGGTGGTATTAAAAACGGGATGAGGCGGTTGGAGCCATATCGATGTGAGTGGGCCGCGTTGACCATTGAACACCACCTCAAGCCACGGCCCAGTGACTCGAGCAGTAGAAAAGAATTGATTTTTACAAATTGATTCTATTATCCCTTAAAAATTTTTTTTAAAGTAATACGTATGAGATCAGCATTGCGTTACATGACGACACGACAAAGAGAAGGTTGGGAACCACTGCACTAGGGCGATTGTGCAGTTCTACTAGTTTCAATCTGTTCATCCTCCTTCTTGTGTATAAGTGTCGCCATCTATTATCGGTGTTCAAGAATTCGCTTCCCCACTCCCGCAGGCCTCCGGATAACCTGCTGCCGAAGCCGGTGCTGCTGCCCAAGGCGAATCTCACGAAGCGTCTCAACGCGAGCCCCCTGCCCATCAGGGACCTCAGCAACGTCGACCTGGACGATTTGGATGACAGTGAGTGTTGCCAATGCTGTTACTTAAAGAAAGAAAGAGAGTTACTCAGTTACTGGTAAAAGAGAGCCAAAAAACTGCTGCTCTGTACCATAGTTGGACAATGGTATTGAACGCAGGACTCTGTGACAGTTGTGGGATTGATGGAAACATTGACGCTGGAGTTTCACCCTGAAGCTTGTATAATTCTTAACCTCTCTATTTCAGTGACGACTCTCTCCGTATATATAAAGAGTATATATATATATATATATATAAAGAGATAATTTCAATATGTACGCAATTTTCTCGCACCACCACCACCAGTATCGCTCACCGACTCGGACGACAACGACTCGCCCGGCGACCACTCGATCTCGTCGGGCGACTCGCTCGACTCGGCGTCCGAGCTGCTGCTGGTCGCGGCCGCTGCGGTCGAGGCGGGCCCCGACGGCGACGACCCGCCCGGCGAGATATACAACACGCTCCGTCACCTGATCAAGTCGATCGCGTCCATCGAGCGGCTGATGGACAAGATGATGAAGCGCTGCGACGGCTGGCCGCAGCCGAGCCGCGGCGACGTCGAGGGCAGGTCGGTGCCGCGCGCTAAACTATCGCTGTTCGATACGACAATGTCTGTTCGTGACGTTTTCACGGGCGCACCGCTCGCTCGATTGTAATGAAATTCGGCATGGAGACCGTTTGAAACCCTAGAACGGACATAGGACATTCGCTATCCCGATATTCCCACCGGTGTGGATTTAGGATTAATTTTTATCCCGATATTTCCACGCGGAATGTGTGTAGTAGGGGATCAGTTGTCCGATATTCGCAAGGCAATAGAAGTAGGAGTCATTTCTATCCCGATATACCCACGGGATTGTACGTAGGATGTTTTCTCCGCAGGAACAGGGTGCAACAGAACATAGCGGCGGTGGATCGCAAGCTGCTGGCGATGTACCACCGGCTGCCCGAGGTGTACCGGAAGCAGCTGCACATATACCGCAAGCAGAAGAAGCTGTCAACGGTCAGTGCGCTCTTGTGTCTCGGCGGCTTAGTGACGGCAGACGCGCGTACCGCTTCTGGCCACTGAGAATATACTACTGGCCTCGCGCTCGAGTGGCTAGGGATCTTGACTGTGATATCAGGTGGTGGTGGGTTCGATTCCCATCGAGTACCGTAACATAGACATAACAAGTGTATAGTAATAGATATATATATATATATATAAGTGTATACATAATATGTTGCTCGTTGGTCGTGCGGTTGCTAGCGCGACTGCCGATCGGGAGGTCCTGGGTTGAAATCCCGGGTTGGGTGTTGCTGGATTTTTCTAGTTTAGAATTTCTTGTAGTGACTCAGACTCTGGATGTGTGCCCGGTGCATGGCAATAGGCTCACCGCCTATTCCATTGTGGGACTTAACGTAACTGGTGAAATGTGGGGGTGTACTACACTCCTCTGCTACCCCTTCGGGGATTACAGGCGTGATGTTAAGTATTTTACAAGACATTAACACAATCTGTTAACGTTGATACACGCACGTTGAACGCGTATCTCCGCTCTACACACTTCATAGGTATTAGATTAGCTGTTTTCTCAAACTTCTTAGCTCAATACGTCGTCAATTTGTCAATTTTTGACAGTATTACAACAAATTTTATTATCTGTCGACCAAGCGACTCGTCAATTATTGTTTTTAATTTAAATTAAGTATTGCATTGACGTTATTGAGACATTGCACATAGAGTGTTCATAGTGTCAAAATGTTGAAGACGCGACTTATTTCTATTTAAGCGCCAATAATAAAAAGCCTACATTATTAATTTACTATAGCTAGAGTATTTATTAATATTATTTGTAGATGGATATCTTCATTAGTGAGTTATTAAGCTTCAATTAACACTTAAATCTTCGTCTTAACGAAAGTTCTTTGCACCTAATTTACTTAAGGGTAGAATAGTAACGCATACTATTAATTAAAGTCGTTTTAACTTACCTATTAGATATTACTATGTACTTATATTTAACTGTAATCAAAAATTATCAGTACAATTTTTAAGTAGATTTATGATTCAGGTGTTACCATAACGCCATTGCTAAACTGCCAATATTTAACATAGCTAATAATCTTGATACTTCACGTTCATGATGTCAAAACCATCTCGTTTATAATTATCAGATGTTAATTAAGACCGCGATAATAGAATCGAATGCATAAAAATGTTAAAACAAGTTCTTGTCATATATTTACTAAAACTATTAAAAAGGCGGCCATTAAAAATATTAGCCAAAGGCAAGTAAAGTTCTCTACTCGTTTTAAGCTGAGAGTATTTGCGCCAATGCTATTGTAATAAATATAAAAAAGTACGCAAGATGACAAATTGTAGTCTTCCGATTGCGTCACAGATACTTACCTTTTAGCCAAAATAAATAATGCACGCTCGTCGCATTATGTGTAAAGCAGCATAATTTCCAACATATCACGACACATATCACGATTTATATGTTTTGGTTTCACTGTAATCTAAGCCGAAACCACACGAAAATTAACTAAAAATGTAATGAGATAAACGTAAAATGATCAGAATCAAACCTGGTGGTTTAATTTAAGATGATTATATACATAAATATGTTTAGAGAGCAATTGAAATAACATATATATGTATATATTTTGAAGTGAAATTTCACCAAAAAATTCTACCGAAAGCAATGATTGCCTTGTACTTGTTGACATTTTTGCAACTGACTAGTTGGGCAGTCGGCTAGTCAGCCAATCTTAACCGACCAGTCTACTAAACATTAAAATAGCTTGGAGACTTGTCAATTGCGATTACCAACACCTGACTTGTCTGATTTGTAACCCTTATTTTTAATTTATAACACGTATTATTTAGAAAATGGATGTTCAGTGAGATAAGAGATTTAATTCATGAATTAAATCAATAATTGAATTATGTGTGACGTAAAGGAAGGATCCCTGGGGTCGTGGAGATGGTTTTGAGTGTGTCCCGAAAGGAAACATGTGTTAAACATAAAATAAACATAACGTGTTCAACACTACATAACATACAAAATATATTATTGAATCTTATTTAGAATGTATTGTAAAATGATTGCAAGAAACCTCCAATATGTTTGGGTATAACATGTGTTCAATGATACAAATTATTATTATTATTACATGCTATTTTAACTAGAATTTATGTACATTATAAAAAATTAAATTCTAATTATCAATTATAAATTATAATTTGAAAGAAGACATAAGTTTTGTAAAAGATTATAATATGACCAGAAAATAATGTTTTATATTTTTGGTTGTTCATAATTACAGCAATAATATTAATGATACGCTAAGCACCTTTGTAGTATCTAACAAATAATATAGAAGCTTATTGCGAATATTTAGAACTAAGCCTTCTGCACAAATTAAATATTGATATAATAAATAGCTATATAAGTACACACATACCATACACTCTGGTCGATTGAAAAAAATACCGCCAACAAATCAAACTGAAAGTAACTGGATTTTTTGGTAAAAACCAGATAACTTCAGCTACGGAAATGAAGTGCTGGCCACTTACCGGAAATAAGGAATGTATTACAGATACAACCATGTATATTGAATATTGATTTTTTTGTTTTTATCGTTAGGTATATTATGCCTATGATGAAGTTACCGAACAGCCTAAAAATCTCAAAATACAATTTCTGGTAAAAATAAGATACGTTAAGGATTAAAATTAATTATTTTAGCTTGTATAGTAGACACTCGTATGCACAACGAAGTCCATTTTAAGTATTTTCTCGTGTTAGTTAATCGTCTCCTGATAACTTATTAGTGAGATTTAAAATGGGTAGCACCTACTCATAGTTCAATTGATTGAAGTTTGATATATATTTATAATGGATTTTGAATAACAATTAATAAGAAATCACCAATATCGTTGAATGCGAATGAATTGGTGGTAAATAATTGTTTTGTTATGGTGCTTACTAGTAAAATAAGCAGGTACCAATTAAGAACTTGAAAGATATTACGATAGTAAAATTTTCCAATGAATTTACTTCTAACATAACGCTATTCTTTATGTTAATATCGGTTTAAACATCCTTTCAAAGTTACCCTGAGATTATATTTATATTTCATTATAGCGCTTTTTTGCTTTGAATAGCGGCTTTAGCAAACGACCCAGTGTCTCCCTCTTTCGTAAATTTTAGTAAACTTTTAAATCATTCTCAACTTGTATGGACTATAAATTAGAAATACGACTATATAACACTAATGCGATATATCAAATGGCCTATTCTCAATTAAAAAATAAATGTCATCGTAGTTATTATCAAGATAGAGGATTATACAAGTATTTTAAATTATTACAAAATTTTATTTAAATTATGTACCTGTTACTTAGTCGATCTATTATTCTATGTAATAATGTATAAAATATTTGGTTTATTAGTGGCTCAAAGGCTCTGTTTTTTCTAATAACTGTTCAGTATTTTTTTTAATTTTTGCTATGGAGTGTCTAGTATCTAGAATCTTCTCTTTTAGTATAAGCACAAGTTGTATGCATTTTCAGGCCTATAAGTAGTTAAGGTATTTGAGTCTGTAGTCTAGTGTTAGGCTGCATTGCATCTTTACAATAAATCTTCACGATTTCCTCCTAAAACATAAAATTTTAGTTTGCTATCATTGTTGTCTTTTTTTCAAAGAATTACTTAAATTATTTTTTTTATGTTAATTTTAAATAAAGTGTTGCCACATTTCGTAACGATAACGTAATAATTACGCTATACGCTACTACAACAATCTCAAAGATTTTTGTAATGTTTGTTTTAAATCTTTAATATTCTCTTCTGCATGGTTTTACAACACCGAGTTCATCCAATCCGAGGCATGCCTTGCGAATATCTTCCTAAATATATTTTCAAGTGCAAACATGGTTCTAGTAATCATAATGTACTCAGAGGGCAAAGTACCATACAAACTTAAAAGCCCCTACTTGTTACTATTCGACTACTGCGGATTAAGTCTTTTGAACTAGGTACAACTTACAAACCAGTTCAGGAAGCTTTGAGTTATATTTACCAAATTACAGGCAATGCCTAGCCAGTGCATGTCATGGCAACACTCCTGAATACTGACAGATTCGCAATGGTCATTGTGATACAGTCACAGCTTAACAAAGATATACCGAATACTGGTATATGTACATGTAAGATAAGTGCAATTTAGATATATTAAAATCAAGTTTTATCGTTTAGCTTGGAAAGCTAGTTTTCATTAAGAGCTAAGCTCCTTATTAGACAAATAAAAATTTGAATTATTTTTATAATAAAATTTAAATAATTGAATTCTGTGTTTTATTTCAGTGTTTAAAATGTTTCTAATCCCTCAGATTGTCATTTATTTCATATAATATGATATACTACACGATAATAACGCATAGGACTATCTATGCACAGACAAAGGAATAAATAAATGTAGACGCACTGGTCTATTCCTAATTCATAGTTAAAAGAAAAAACCTATATTTATGTTCAACACTAAATAAATTATAGCATGACTATATATATATACAAATAAAAAAGCAAAGATACTAAAAGTGTAACAATACTTTTTATTTACAAACAATTTTCTTATACAATCACAACATTAACTAGTAAAACTAAAATAATAACTTGTATTTAATAGCCTTTGTGCCCTCTGAACCTTCTTCTATTGTCAAGCTGAAAACAAGAGAGACACAAATGTTTAATAGGTTTTAAAACATACATGAAATAACAATATTAATTACAAGTATTATTACAAAGGACTGTTCATTTTGTACACAGTTCATTGACCCACACCTTTGTAATTACACTAAAATGGCATCCACACTGATGTAACACTTCACATAACTGTCATCATGAAAGTTTGTCGATAAAGTATTCCAAATTTGAATATTTGCCATAGACAAATGAATAATGATTCACAAGTATGTACATAAAGCAAAGTAAAGAAAATAATAAATTAAAATAAAGTACCAAGTGTTTATGGTAGTAGAGAGAGGACCATTCTATACCGAAAAGTGGACTATTGAGTGTGCCACGGTAAGTGGGCACGACACAACAAAACATCCATTAGTTGAAACTCTTCATGACACATACAGAAGGAAAGACAGAGATTGCCATATAAAAAAATTAAATAATCAATTAAAATAATCTTATATATTGCCATACTATACAACACTTGTCCAACATTTCCAGATCGTGAGTTAGGCAAATGGTTAACAAAACATTTAATATTGTAGAGTAAATTATAGCATTAATATAATATCATAGCACAGTAGCAGCCTGTTCCAAAGTGATCTGAATAACTACAAATAAGAAACTTACCAAGGATCTTTTACATTCAAAAAAGCTTTGCCGTAACTGTAAACATTCGTCGGGAACCGTTCCTTCCTTTAAACACTCTCGTGGAGTCTTCCTTTCCTGGAAACCAGAATATGAACAGAACATTCAAAAATTATGCTGATCTATCACACAAGTCATTGATTTACTCATTGTATTTATCAATCTCAATATATTTTATGTGAAAGAAATAGCAGAGCAGGCAGCCATGTTTGCTAACCGCACCCTAGGGACATCTGCAACCAACCTTGAACAAGTTAAACCACAGATCCAATTTACATGCTCTAAATAACACATATTGACCTGAGTCCAACTGGATTTATATGCCATAACCACTTTATAATTTACATTTTATTGTTAATGTTTTTTTTTAATATCCTTCAAAATTGAATCAAATCAATTAACTGCAGTTTCAAGTTAAGTAAAAATTTAATTTAGTGAATTTAATAAATCAACAAAATAAATGGTACATTAAGTTGCTAATAATATAATATCACACCTACTTGCATTAGGTATTCATATGACTATTGCATGAATAATAAAAGAAGAATGTAGGTTCTGTAAGGATAGAGATATGTGGGTCTTCATGTTTTTTGCCCTCCCCATTAAGGACAGGACCCTTCGCATGGGTCTGATGTTGTAATAATATTTCACAAATCAATGGTCAGCAATGATTATTAAGGCTACACCCAACACTAACCTTTTTACAACAAGTGCTACTCAGCAAACACATCTTAAGATCGGCTCGAATCCCTGCGCAAGGCGACGTGTCTGCCAAGCCAACCTCGTCCGGGGCAAATGTAACCATTTTCTTTTAAATTCGAAGCAAGGAATACTTAATACTACTGGATAATGAAAAATTTGTTGATAACATTTGACAAGAACGTCAATATATATTTCAAAGCTGTTTGACATAAGTTTTATAACAGGCTTGCACTAACAAAACGTATTGCCAGCTATAAATACAATTTACAATGTTCATTAATTGATGTTAATATCAAGAAAAGATTGCAAGTTAAGCCAGACCGTAACGTACGGAATTTATTTATCTATAAACGATATTATGATATATTGTGACAGGAAAAAGTAGAACTAAACCTCATAATAAATTAGATTTGTTGTCATTATGTCATTTGACAATCAGTCAGCTGTTATCGTCAATTATCATCCGAACGTATTAGATACCTTTTCATTGTGTACTTGTGTCTCAGGATAATTTAATTCCGGGTAGTCATTCCTTGACAATATGAGAGGAATTTTCCCATTGTTTTATAGAAAACTGTCGCACGTGTGTAGCTTGAAACCATACAAAGAGACAAAATGGTTGATGCCGAATGGGAATCCAATAGGAGTATATATTTACAACTGTGTTGCCGAGGAGAAGGTTCCAGTTATTTTGAGTGATCCGCACATCGCTACGTGGTACTCCTGCGGTCCCACCGTGTACGATTCAGCGCATATAGGTCACGCTTGCTGTTACGTTAAGTTGGACATAATACAGAGAATTTTAAAATCATTTTTTAATATAAAATTAGTCACAGCCATGGGTGTTACCGACATCGATGACAAAATAATAAAAAAAGGCATTGAAACCAAAACGGACTTCAGAACTGTTGCTAAGCAGTTCGAACACGAGTTTTGGTTAGACATGGCCAGTTTAAATATAGAAAAGCCAATGTTAATAACTAGGGTATCAGACCACATGCACACTATCCAGCAATTTGTAAAGAACCTAATTGATTCTGGCATGGCATACCCAACGGGAGATGGATCAGTATACTTTGATACCTCAAAGTACCCTTCATATGGTAAACTACAAAAAATGCAAGACATTGGAGAACCTAGTGATCAAAGCAAGAGAAATAAAATGGACTTCTCTCTTTGGAAAGGATTTAACCCTGAAGAGCCATACTGGGAGACATCGTGGGGAAAAGGGCGGCCTGGCTGGCATATAGAATGCTCTGCAATGGTCAGTAAAATATTTGGCTCCCAAATAGACTTCCACGCTGGCGGCATTGACCTCCAGTTTCCGCATCATGAGAACGAGGAAGCACAATCGTGCGCATACCACAACACAAGGCAATGGGCTAATTATTGGATACATGTTGGTCATTTGAATCTGAAAGGGGATACAAAAATGTCGAAGTCACTCCAAAACACAGTGTCTATCCCAAACTTGCTCGAAACGCACAGTGCAGATGCCTTCAGGATGGCTTGTCTGATGTCAAACTACAGGTACCACATGGAATTCAACACGGAAGTCATGGCGACTGCCGAAGATGTGCTCAACAAGTTCAAATATTTCCTCAAAGATGTGTATGTTTATGTTAACAACAGTAAAACAGGTAGTGCGGACTATAATGAGAAGCTTCTAGATTCACTGCAGAAATTAGAAGAAAAGAATATGGAATTTTTGAGCTCAGACTTCGATACAGCCTCTTGCATAAATTCAATGCTGAATCTGATTAGCAAAACACATAGAATAATGAAAGCAAACAGTGGTGACTATTACCCAGTGCCCATAATTCTAATAGCTGAATACATTACTGATGTGCTGACAAAATTTGGTTTGCAACTACAAGAGACATCAAAAGATTGCATTTCTAATTCTGTTGTGGATACACTAGTTGAGTTTAGGCATTCTGTGAGAGGGAACGCAATAAAAACCAAAGATAGGGAGTTATTAAACGCATGTGATACTGTCAGGAACAAGATGAAATCCTTAAAAATACAGATCAACGACACCAGTAATACTTCTACATGGGTTTATGTTAAGTAAAAGTGGTAGGTCCTACCAGATAAGAAGGCATATTAGACCTACAGGTCAACATATTAGACCTACAGGTCAACATATTAGACCTACAGGTCAACATATTAGACCTACTGGTTACCTGAATTGACAATTAAGGAACAATAAGGCTATATAAAATCATAAATACCTAAAATATTTTGTAATTATGTATTATATGTAGTATAAATGGTAAATAGTGCAATGTAAGATTTCAAATTAATGACAATGTTATTTACTAATGTATGTAATAATATATATAACAGCCTTTTTGTAGGTACAAATTTGATGTCCAAATTGAAATAGAAACATTAATTACCCTTAAGGGCCTGCCTATGGGACAAATATGATCAGTGGTAAATAAATCACTGAAATAACAAAAATAGCCATGGCAGACACAAGAATAGCTATTGCGAGACATGTTCCACATTTTTTAACGATTGTTACCTTTTCCTTACCTCATCTTACCTTACCTGTCTGTACCTTATCTTATCTTACTTTACCGACTTACCTTAATTGCTACCCGGTGCTCTTCAGCAATATTGATACAGGACTCCTCCATCTCTCAATGTAACCATCTCCATCTTATTTTATTGTAAATGATATCCAAAGATAATCCAAAGTACTATGTATTGTGTAAATTCTGTAAATAAATTCCTTTGAACATTATCATCAAGGTTGTGAGATTTTACACCAAAATTTAATCAAAATATATTACTAATTGTAAACCTATTTTTTGGTTTCGGTTTTATTAATATCCATTCGCTTTGTTCGGTTTTTATTTAAACTAGTAACCAAACACCTAACTATCCACAAAGTATCGGAACAGTATTAACATGTAAAAATAAAAAGCTGACAATGTTGGCTGTTGGCGAGTGATGAGGCTCTTGAGGATGGTGCCAGACGAAGACTCATTTCCTTCACAGTTGTTTCTCAAATGGCCCAAAATATCTGAGGTTTATTCAATAGGGTGTAAAGGAACATAGTTGCGATTAACAGTGTTAGAAAAAAATTAAACAAATAAGGCAAGTATACGATATAATTGTTCCGTGTTCACATAAAATACACACTATCATAGCAATGTGATTGATTTGCTTAACGCTAAACCACGAAATAGTCACCGGGAAGTGTTCGTCGAGAATGCCTTAGTTAACATCAGTCTTATACAACGTTCAAAGTATAATTTCAATATTACAATAACGTTTTGTTCGTCAATTCAAAACCGCTAATATACAAGTGAGTGCGAATTCTAAGCAAACATTAAGTACAGTAAACATTTTTATTCTACTTTTTTTATTACGTTCTTACAAACAAATCGGAATGAAATTTGGTTGTAATGTTATGTGATATTTTTCATATACCAATCTGTAGTGATGGGTCCGTGTGAGAACCCTGGCGGATGTGACAGCCCTAATATAAATTTGGACATGAATTCGAAATTCGGTTATTCGAATACCTAATATACCTCGTTTAAATTTTTAAAAAGACCCTTTAACAATACAAGTCTCCTATGAGTCTAGATGCAACCGTTACAGACAACACTAGATTTACCGATGGAATTTTAAAAATAGAATACAATAACATACAGCTAAACCAAATCTCACTTTCAATATTTATTCCCGTTAACATCGGTACATAAAGTAAACTAATTAACCGGTACTCATGTTCAATTGTTGCTGGCCGATTTTTTTTTTTCTTTTTTATATTCGAAATAGGCTAGCGTTTCAAACATAAAAAAATTCATTTCAATTGTAGCCAATGCATTGCTGGCTTTGAAGAATAACTCTTTCTCGCTTTTCTAGAGGAGTACTTATTCAGTTTTTGTCAAAGAGTAAATTCTCAGCTTTGTAAACCCTCCACGCTATAAAATAATCTCTGGTCATCTTAAATAGAGTGTAGTAGTTGATGAAGAGTAGGATGACTATGGCAAGGAAGTTGTTCCACGATATCGAGCTGAACAGCAGACATATCTGCAGGAGCACCAGCGACAGCTGCAGGCACAGTAGCAGACACAGCAGCCCCGACGAGTCACCGAACACCGACTGGAACCAAATAATAACAGTTGGTACAATCCAGTTTAGGAATGGGCCATCAAATGCCCGCTCTAAGCTACACGTATCGTAATTTTTTTATACCCAGACGCAGACACAAATAAATTATACAATAAGTAAACAGATTAGTTACACATTTTATAGGTTAGTTTCAATTTAATAATTTGTATGTGTAAGTTGCAAAATTATATTAGGTGCAATCCGACGTTAGACGGACAGGGGTCGTAGGAATGTGACCAATTGTGAAACAAACGGGGGCGGATTTAAAAAAAATTGAGTGTGAAAATTGACGGATGGACCCAAATGAGTGATGCGGAATAAAGCGAGGACTCACGTAGAAGCGCAGGTGGTGCGCGTCGCCCGGCTCGGCGGCCACGGTGCGGGCGGCGGCCGCGTGCGCGCGGCCCGCGTGCCGCACGCGCGCGCCTCCGCCCCACCAGCGCGCGCCGCTCCACGCCGGCGTCTCCGCGCCGTCTGCATACGGACACACATGTCAAAATAAAGCCGTCATACCCTACTTGTTTACAATTCGGTTTCCCAGTGCAGGGGTCACTAAGATATTTATATATCACTTGTATGGACTATGGCTCGTATGCATTATTTATTATTGACATACACAATTTTGTAGTCAAGCGATTATATTAAGAGACTTTTGTCGCCGCTATCTTACCACTTAAAACTGTAAGGAGAGAGTTGCTTTGGGACCGTGCAATTACATCATTCGCTATGATGTTGAAGCAAATGCTCATCATACAGATGTTACTAGGCGTAACATCTATATATAGAGGCTTTCTCATTTTAATGAACTCTGACAATACGGGTATGAGAAATAGAGAAAGTCTAGCGGTAGTACAATAGAACCGTTATTAACAAGATTGGGGGTGCTTGTTACCCGCTAGGTCTGAAGGATGCAACGGCGTCCACAGGCCGAGGTGCGCGGCGGCGCGGTGGCACGCGTCCACCACGCCGGCCGGCAGCAGCTGCGCCGTGTAGCGGCCGCACAGCGCGCCCCACACCAGGCACACCTGCTGGGCCGCCGCCAGCACCTCGTAGTACACGAAGTTCTACAACATGGAAACCACACATATATCTGTGTAAAGATGAACAATTCAATATATTATGTGAACTCCAAAACTAAAAAGAATATTTATGTGCAATACTGGATAG
>DWUN01002375.1:0-13996 GCA_018249975.1 Passova gellias | reverse complement strand
AATTTAGAATCTCTAGTAGTGACTCAGAATCGGGACGTGTGCCCGGTGCATGGCAATAGGCTCACCACCTATTCCATTTGAGACTGAAACGTAACTGGTGAAATGTGTGGGTGTACTACACTCCTCTGCCTACCCTTTCGGGGATTACAGGCGTGATGTTACGCCTATATTTATTGAATATTTTCTAAACATTTACATACCTATACCTTTTTGTGTACACTAATGTCCTGCTAAAAACTGTGAAATATGCACTGCGTGTATGTATATACCGTCAGTAAACGAAGTAGTGACAAATAATAATAGTGAAATTTTAATATAACATAGTTAGCTTTAAGTTAAGAGCGATCACGTTAGTTGTTTACAATAGTTGTAAAATGTTTACCTTAAGTAATGCGAACTAGTTCTAGTAGAGCGGATGTGGATCGTGTAGCGAGCTTCGAACTTTGTTTACCATATAACACTATTATGAATAGTAAAGTCATCTGTTCAGTTTAATGAATATGCATCGTATAGCATGCATCGAACTGACATGATAAAACCAATGTCCACTAGAACTACAATCATGGATGCCTATATTGGTTTTTTTAGCTTTAATAAAATCTATATAAACTTTATATTGTACGTGTGTCCGGTTACCATAACACAAGCTTTCAATTGTATAATTTAGAATCAGATAGCCGTTTGTGAAATTGTCCCCAGTTATTTCAATTCCAATGGTGATGAAAGTTTCTGTATTTGTCTTTAATACATTGTTCATTAAGATTTCATAAATAAGTCTAAACGTTTTTCGAACTTTTATTGCTCCACTGCTCGCCATTGTTCTCTTCCCATAGTGATAGGGTTTTAGGCTTTAGTAAGCATATAGGATAGTATTCGATTATACTTTACATACATGTTAGTCCCATACGTTAATACGTTGCGGTCTCTTATATATAGGTACGATAGTTGCGTGCGTTGCGTCCTGGACCCGTATTGCGGTTGGGATAAAGAAGTGGGTTCTTGCCGGCCCTACTCGCCCGGTTTGCTGCACGACGCCACCAACTCCACGCCGTCGATATGCGAGGCCAGCGCGCCGCTGCGCACCGTGCGCGCCGGCTACGGCCAGAGCGTGCACTTGGCAGCGTTTACGAAGACACCCGAAGCGCTCAATGATCAGACTGTAGCGTGGTATCACCACTCCAGGGAGAAGGGACGGTACAAAATTAATTATAAGTAAGTAAATCTTCTACTTCGTCTACGTCTCTTTCGACGTCTTAATAATGTTTTACTTGTTCTACGCGTCGCAATAAAAACATTATCAAGTTATTGTTCCTGAGATAGGCGAGAAATTTATGAAAAAAAGTAATTACATAAAATTAAATGACTTTTTTACGGTGCTTTTCATATTAAATATTTTTTGGAAAACCTTAAATTAATTGCAAAAGTAGTATTCTGGAATTAATTAGTTTTTACTGGGAATAGTAGATATTAAACCTTCTTGTAGTAAACGGAGACCCGTGTTCAATTGCATAACAATAATAGAATTGAAAAAGTATACTTATTCATCAAGACAACGACAACAATGTAGCGTGAATAACGCAATAACTTCCCCGTGTCCAAGTTTAGCAGGAACAAAGGATTAGGCTTCTCACTTACTAAGTTCGTCATTGTCGTAGCTGGGAGCGGGTGCTTCAGACGTCGGAGCGTGGCTTAGTGCTGCTATCGGTGACTGAGGGCGATCGCGGCCGCTACGAGTGCTACTTTGGTCCCACACTAATTGCCTCTTATAACTTAGACATAGATATGCATAGGTGAGGCATCACATTTTGTACATGTTTCCGTGACACCGAATTTTTTAATCCTTGCTTTTCATGGCGTTAACCATCATTAAAATATTCTTGATGGCATTTTTCTTGTTTGGAGTAATTTATCAATTTCAAACAGTAATTAACGTTCTGCAACTTGTATAATTGTTTTTCGCAATTAATATAAAAATCAAGAAGCCATTTGCATCTAAGCACCTACGATATCCATACGAACACTTAGTCGTATTATTTTTCTTATATCGCTTTATTTTCTAGATGTACGCAACCGAACAAATCTCAAGAGTATAAGCAAGTTTATTCTGACTGGTGTCACGAGTTTGAGAAATACAAGAGTGCCATGAAAGCGTGGGAATCCCGTCAAATGGTGAGCAAGGCGTCCTTATTAATTAATTTAGAAAGTAGTCCTAATCATTAAGTCAATCTATAACTAGCAAACGTAGAGGGCAAAGAAACAGTCAGCCAATAAAATTGGGTCTCATAAATAAAATATAAAAGTTTCGCAAAGCTTGCATTTCGCAAAGAAATTCTCTTAAGATAAATGAAGCTTATGGTAATATAGAATTAGAAAACAAATAAAACTAGGTACTTTTGCAATTTTTCGTGTTTAAGTATTCACAACGTTTCAATCATCAATTAGCGCTGAGAATTGCAAAAGTGTGTTTACACGTTCCAACTTCGTAAGGTGATGTGAGAAATAAGATATTAATAAATAAAGAAATATGTTACATAACTCGTATTACAATCCGTTATATTAATTTTGACAGTACCGTGAGTATTTAGTTCTTACCTACTATTGAACTGCAGACTTAGGGACTTTATCCGCAACGCGGGTTTAAGCCCGGGTCGCCCGCATTCGTGCGACACGTATCGTATCGTTTCATAGAATCAATGCAACGACACAAAGGTGAAACTCGCACGCGGTCGCATACCCGCGTGACCAAGCAAAATACCCTTAAACAAGTTGAATCATTGTTTAGTAGCCACTACCGATAGTGCCCTATTTTTGAACTGGTATTAAAAGAACCTACTATTCTATAAGTAGAATTATTTATTAAAATAAAGTTCGATACCAAGGTTGGTATCGAACTTTAGTATATAATTAATCGAACAAGTTTTCATTCGTTTAATTACAGTTTTAGACGCTATTGCCACGGACATTATAGCCATGAAATCGAATAAAAATTATAATTGCCTATAATTTTGAGGGAATAATCACAGAGAAACTTTCTATTTATCCGATAGTTGCAATATTAAATTTTCATTATATGATAGGCTAGCGTTTCATCGCTATTTCGACTGCAACGTACATTTTTTTCTAAGATCCTAGAGAAATGGTGCACAACATAGGCGTGAAATGTAAACCACATGTTTAAATATACCTACAAATGTTATGTATTTACTCATGTGATTGTTAAGTTCTATTTTATAACATGAAATCAATTGTCTTAGTGTGAACAGTGTATTAAGATAATCTTTTTCACCGTAGACAGATAACAAATTTAAGTACTCAATCAAAAGTTATTCGTGCCAAATCCAAGTTCCTTGGATGAATAAAACTTCATCGCAAATTATTATGATCGTTTGTTATATAAAAATCTATTCATCCAAACAGATTGAGTTAGAGAAAAATCGTGAATAATGATGTAATAAATCATCATATTACAAGTCATGTTATTTATTAAGACGTTCCATTTCAGCAGTGTTCGAAAAGCTTAAATGCATCGAACCAGCAGAACATTATGGGGAACGAGATCGTGGCCTCGCTGCGGTGATAGAGCACAGAACGAAGCTATGATTAATGAATAATACGGCCACCGTCTAACATGAACTATCGGATGATGAACCTCTGGCATTCTTGCTGAAAACGGTTAATAAAACTACATGCGAGGGTCACTCTTATAATTTTTCGATTCCAAAATAATACATAGGTAGATAGATACACGCATCAATTAAACATTTATAATGTAGGAGTATTATAAAGACTAATCAGAAAAACGTGTTACAAACAATGCATCGCAGAGTTTATTCATGCTTTTATCGAGATCCATATTGACAGATGAATGTTTTAGAAGGAATGAGTCATATGTTTAAAAAGACATTAAGGCAAAACAAGCAACTGGCAAGGAAAGTTGCAACGAGGGAGCAATCTGCTCGCAGATTCACTACATTCAGAGTCTATTGATTCTGATTGATGGATGACTTCGCATTGCTTGAGTAAAGCCATCTGATTTCCGATCTCAATCCCGGTACGCATTGTAACATTAAATCCAATAGTTCATGTTATACGTCCTTATAAATAGACGTTGAATAGTAAGTATCTACTATTTTTGATGAAAGCGACTGAAAATTAATGTTAATGATTTAAAATTTTGTTACATTGAATTCAGGTATTGCATTGTAAGCTATATTCTATTATCTAAATGTACGCCTCGACGTTGGAAATTGTATTGTAAATATTCCAAAAGATAGAGATGGTTGTAATTCACAAAATACAAAATGCTGTGATATAATCTGTTTGCGTTAGAGCGTTTCATAAATAAATTAAGTAGATATATTAAATATTAAATTCACATAACAAGGTCGACGTGGCAACGATGTAAACCAATTGGAAATCATCACTGTTTCGATTATAGTAATCTCAGTTACATCTCGTTCAACATCTAGAAATAGTTGCATACAAGTATTGCATTCAATTAATTCGCGTCCATTCACAACACTGAATAATAGAAGAGCAATACTACTACCGCCAATTTAGAATTAACAGTGATTAATAATATTATAAAATACTTATTATACAAATTCATTAATTGTAAATTACGAACAAGTAAGAGTGTTTCTATGTAGAATAGTTGTACCGAATCCGATTCAAAGAACAATCAAATAACTTTTTTAAGTTATAATTTTATTCGTATTGTATTTGTCAGAATTAAATTGTTATTGGTTTTGCCATAAAATATAATTTTAGGCCCATTTCGGAATATGAAACCGAATTTATTAGAAATTGTTTTCATTGTTTTATCAATATTATTGTTTTCGTTAATAGAATCTCGCTAGAATAGTGCCTTGTGACGCATGCTTACAGTATTGTAAACATTATTAAATATTTACTAATATTTTTGTGTACTATATATAGATAAATGAGTTAGATTAGATAATAATTTAATTAAGAATAAGTAGTTGTCCGAAAAAAGCAATAATCTTCCGCTGAAGTAAAAAATCGCCAGTATTAATTTTGTAATTTTTTGCTATGGTTAGACTCGTGTAAGTAATTAAGAGAATTGTTAACATTTATGAATTATAGATAGCGCTTAAATATTTGTACTGCATTCATTTTGATTCATGAAGGTTAATGTTAGTAGGTTTTTTGATTAAAATTACTTTGACCCAAACTTTTGTTATATAATATGAATATTAATTTAAATTATTATAATTTGATTTTTATATTGAATATACATATTATGTATTTTCTATAATGTATTGAATGTTGAAAGTACCTAAGCAGGCTGTGTGTGATAATTGGCACAGAGTACCTATAACGAGCTAGCTATAGTCATAAAGTGGTAATGTGAATATGAGCGACCGTTTTCGTATATAAATGTGACCTTTATGTCCCAATGTAAAATATATAAAATGTGTTGTACGTGCCCCTAAAATTGTATTGATTTGAAATTATATAAAAAGGTATTGTAAATAAATTATAACTTTTGGTAGAAAGATTACTATTGACTAGGTGCATATGTATGTTTATTGTAAAAACAAATGACTTAAGTTAGTATTAAGGAATTGTTTTATAACAAGAACACAATAAATAAATAAATTATTTTAGATCTACTCTTTGACTGTTTTTTTTCCTTTTTAAACAAATACGTAAATTGGAGTCTAAAATTAATTCGGGACCTCTATAAAATCTTTATCATACGCGTGTAATTTTTTTCACAATTGAAAGAAAATAAAATTTTTATTAAAGAGCGCGGTCGTTCGGAGCTTTTCTATCTTTTTAGGAGCAATGAAACCGTAATTCGAGTATCGTAAACGGCGTCTGTCTTAGATTGGCGAACATCATAGGATTTAATTACCGAGGGAGAGCAGAATAATTGGCGAGTCGCCCTGTAATGGCCGAGCTTTACGGGCAAATTAATAGATTCGCGCTGCAGGCGCTGCTCAACCTCAACCGAATTCATTCTGATTTTAATTACTAACCTAATGTCACAATCCTGACCTGATGCTCTTTTATAATTAAAAACGAACACGAATCTTCCTTTGTTTCGCACATCTATGTGTGCTTGACGCCACGAAACATGTTTTATATCCCTCCGCATATATTTTTATTTATTCGAGTTCCGCAAGAGATCGTGGCTGGGAATATAAAGTTAAGCAGATAATTTGATGTATGTCTATTATGTCACTCTTCGTGTTATAGTAAAAGTTACTTACGTCACGTGTGTTTTAACCTATTATCAAAGATGTTACATTTGTTTCACAAAGATATAAAATATAAACAATGACACAAAGTACTATTTTATGTTTGTTTGTGTATGTATAAACATTTTATTTTGGCATTTATTATTAATTCAGACATGACTATTATCTCTAAGATAGTTAAAGGAAATACAATTCAAGCTTTATATTATCATCTTCACATGATTTAACACCGTTATCTCAATTGCTCTTTTATTTCGTCGACATCGCATTTTGACCTCGAACATACTCGCGATGTTTCGATTCGTTGGCTGCAATCGAATTAAGGAAAAGACCTGTAAAGCACCTCCGAGTCGGAGGAGCAATGAAGCGAACGATGGGCCGTTTAAATTGGCTCGGAACACGAAGTTAACGATCAATCACACGCTTTAACGCATGTTGCGTTCCCCGGTGTAACAATCTTCAAAGATCCGTGACATCCACGCGAACCACAAATGGAAAAATAAGGAAAACTTCCCACAAATATGACAGAGTATTATCGTTTTTCATGATCTACAATTGACAAACAGTTTAGGAATATAAAAGTATTGTTTTTTATTCGCTTATCTCGTATCGTGATCATCAGTATCCTGCATAGTTCATTACGGATATTCTTACAAAACAGCTTCATTACTATTACGGAGAAATCCAAAACTACAACGTATCCGTTTGTTATAACAAGATAATAGAACGATATTGTGATCATAACGAATCCGAATTAAGCTCTTACAAAGCCGTATTAGTAGTTGAGGCTGAAGGGCCGTGTCATGATAATAAAATGCAAATTGACACAAATTTAATCCTGAGTTATACCGCTGAGCCCAATAACTGTTAATAATCCCAGCGGTAAATGCGGCCGCCCTGTCGCTTTCTCTCGCGTCTGATAATAGTTTCATATTCGATAATTCCTGCTTTAGCATTGATATATACAAATATTATTACAGATCCAGGGTGAACAACGAAAATGGAATCTCATTATTACTTATATAATATTTTTTGCGGCGTAATTTATGCCTTGTCATTATTTACAGCTGTGCATAATCTAAAGTTTTTAGGTATTACCGATATAAAATGAAATTGAACATTACAGTACCGTTAAAATATTTTCTTAATATATAAAAATTTTATAAATAGTTAAAATTTCCAGATGACAAGAGAGAGAGACTTAATATACAGGGTACACTTTAGGTGTAGTGCACCAAAGTGTTACTCGTACATTTCCAATCAACTAAATGGGTCGAGATGAATCGTAATTCAATCCGAAATATGTTGAATACGAGGCGTCTCTTAAAGTAATTAGGTCGCAGTAATTTAATTGGAATTTTTAAAAGTAAATGTTATGTTCAAAAACGTCTGTAATTACGCAATAATCTACCAAAGATGTAAATCGGTAGCTCATGAGATGTCGAAAATTTATAAGTTACATATTTGACTTGAAAACTTGTAATCACTATAATAAGTCAGGTGAATTATTTATCACTCGTGAAATGAATCTTTAAAATAAAAACTACTGCAAAATGTACCGAAATACACCCTCAATAGAACAATAGAAAACACTACACTGTTGGATCTTCAGTAGGTACCTATTTCATTGTGTAAAAAAACTTGTTATAAGTTTTGCAGCAAAATAGGCTTATTTAAAACCCGAATAATATTCCCATGAAATCTTTTATAATTACACACATACACATGAAGTTAGTATATTAGAATTAATTGTGAAGTTTTCTCTTTTAAAGATATAATTATTAATTTTGCATGTACCTAATCCCATTAGGATACGAAATCTAATTAAGTAGGGTATCATTTTGGCGCTTTGTATTTTGTAATAAGCTTACGAAGGATAATAATCGGAAATTATTCGTCATTAATTTAAGCAATCCAAGTAAGATTGATCGAAATAATTTAAAATGTTTCAAAACATGTTCGGTCTTATTCCAACTAAATTATTTTATCTACGTGTTACAATTTCACCTAATTACTGAATAAGCGTACAGAAGAAAACTCATTGCTCCTAATAGATAAGTGAGGCAGTAGGTAACTAAGTACCCACTAATTAAACTTTTTTAATCTGAGTATTCGGAGCAAGGTGTCGACGGCTCGAGGCCACTCGGTCTCATCGAGATAGCTCTTTCCCAATTTAAGGATCTCGGGCAAGCCCTCTGATAAGCCCCAGATTTAGCGCTGAGCGAATTTGTTCGGGTAATTTACTTTCAGAGTTGTGAAGACAATAAAACTTGGCGGAGGGTTTACTTTTGAGTAGATTTATTTTGTTTTGTGTAATGAAGACTTATTTTACAAGTCAAATGTACGTTCGCGGGACAACTTTCCAGTTGAACGAGAATAATGTCCACAATGTCCGCTACCTGATTTAAGTTATGCATGAACATAGCTGACAACATTAATTCAGAACTCTTTTAGGACACGAATTTAGTAGGAACAGTGAAAAACTGACAGCTATACTGTAGATACACATATACTTAAATAAATAAAGAAATGAAATACAATAATAGCACTTGAATAACAAATGATAATAAAGCGATGAGATATCATTTTTAACACCAGTAATTTTGTAACACCGGATTCCATTATCTACATATTACATTAATATTGCTATAACGTATTACCAAAATAAATTATTTTATCAAAATAAACTATTCTGGTAACATATTTAAATTTGTTGCTGTTTTCCTTATCCGCCATTTCGTACGGAAAATCGTACACAAATCTGACAGAAAAGTTTCATGGAAATTCCCAAAAAACTGGTGGTGGGAAAAAAAGAGGAAGTTTAAAAATAAATTGCTGACGAGACGTATCAGATTGTAAGCACCGGCGACCCCAAAACTATATGTTTGCGTCAGCATTAAGGACGCATGTCACGGCTAGTTTGGGCTGTCAGTACCGCGCTCATCCATCAACCCCTTCCGACTGATAGACTGCGTAGAAAGAATTCACCCCTTACGGAACATCATTGTATCGAAATGTGCGATTATTTGTTAAAACGCTTAGTGAATGGGAGCGCTATGAGAAAACTGATAAAATATAATTATGGTCGAATGAAGATTTTCTAGCTATACCTGCATTTATTTACCTTTGGTTTTAAAGAATTAATTAATTAATTTAATTATTATTATTTCCTCTTTAAAAGATCTTCGGTAGAACACCTGACCGTTATTAAACTAATTACAGTAAACGGTTACGAAGTAAAATTAAGCTATAAACAGATAAAAATGTTTTATAAGATTATTATGTTTAATGAAACCAAACTTTAGTCAGTAATCACCTAATATCCCCTAAAGTCGCTCATGTATAACTACTGTATTTGCTACAAACTATTAAACATACGAGTGAAGGCGCTAAACACTGCCTTCGTTGTCCACATGCACTAGTTAAATGACCCCCTTCACTGTAACCACATTGATTATTAAACAACTCAAAGACGGCTTTTGCTTTATTTTCGTTATTTACGCTTTATTTTAGTTATATATAAGTATAGGTATACAAATCCAGACGGTATCCGAACTTAATACTATTTTGCGGGCTCCATAAATCAGACTAACAAATACGGGAAAAAGATTTGGTCCGCAAAATAGAATTCGCTTCATGTTTTGACCGTCGCTGTATTATTTGTTTGTTACTAGTAAATTTATAGGAAATTGAAACTGTTTACTGTTATGACCACTTCTTACAATATGTTAATATTTTTATCTTGAGTCTGCAGAAACAAATCACTGAAACTTAACAACTTCAATGTAAAAGCTTAATAAGTGTGGAAATATGATTTTTTTATCTTAGCTTAACGGAACTGCCATTCATTTGTTTCCCGGCAGGACAAATACTAACAGACAAAGAGAAACGTATGTAAGCAGTAGTTGATAATTTCTTAGTATCAATGACGCAATAAAAAATGGTAACGAATTATACAAATGAACGACATTTATTTAAATAACGAATATATACAATTTACTTACTGGTAGCAACAGCAGAATTATCTTTAATTTTGTACAAATTTCCCTGATTTGCTTGTTTTTTTAACATCTACTTTACCTACTAATTTCTTAGGTTTATCTCATTTGTTTACCATTATACATACGTTAAATAAACCATAAAATTATGCAATTTTACGCCGTTTTTCGTTTGCATTGTGCATTTCGCTTTGTACCTATTTATTCATTTGTTCCAATTGATTAACCCTGCGGTTGTAACTTCATACTTTTTTGTTATGAGTACTAATATAAGAAATAAATTTTTTAACTGTTTATTTACAAATAGTTTTTATCTAACTTTAATATTTTGAAGTACTGTCTGTACCAGATGCACGAAAGTGTTTTCATTTTGTTCAAAATAAATTTTATGAGCATATCATCTACGTAACGAAGTTGTAAAAGAAAATAAATCTTTGCAAGGAGCGGCGACCGACCAAACTTACCTACAGGTATTCAAAATAAAATTTTCAGCTCCACTCTTTTACTTACGAGTACGAACTTTTGGAGAGCTTTCCTTCAGGAGGGGTACGAAAATGAATAATTATTCTGTCTTATGAAAAAAATCACTTCGCGAAGTAATGAAATCTCAAGCTGATGTGCTCGAGAGGTAGAGTTCCGGTCCGGCGGATATTACGGCAATATATTTCAATTACACATAAGAAAAAGAACAAGTCGTTTGAAGTAGCTGAAAGGCCAGATTATAGTCGTGAAGGAAATAATAACGAAGACCCCGCTAACGAGCGGGAGGCGATAACTTTTAGAAAAGAAAACGTGTGCAGGGAATGGTTGCTTTTCGAGTGATTAAATTATATATATTATTATAGATGTAAGTAGGTTTATCCATTAAAACAAAATAAGTACGCGCTTGTAACAATAGATACAATAATAGATTATTTTTGAAAATTATTGCATTAAACAGTGATAAATTTGTGGACTAACGAGTGTTATGGTTAGCTTAAACCTCAATGGTACTGCAATAATGATCTTTTATCTATTTACTTATTAATCTATCTACTTAAAAAGTAGGAATTACAATGAAGGAAACCTAATGCCTAGCAGCATTGTGGATCCTGGAAGACGGTGATACTTTTGTTAATGATACAATTATTCTTAAGTAATGTTGTAGCACAATTGTCAGGTTGCTTGTTATATTGTAAAATTCGCCCCAAATAGTAAAAAAAAAACAGTTCAAATTCAAAATATACTAACGACTTCTATTCATGACTTTGTGCCTGGCGATATATATAAATAATCTGTTCTATCTAATATGAAATAATCTTTTCAGATTGTGCGCATGTGTGGCAACTTTTGTAGAATAATGAAAAAGTTTGAAAAATACGAGTTAGCTAGTATCACAGAAAGCTAGAAAGCATCGAGGTATTATTGAAGCAGGTCACTTGTTTTTATCTAGGTTTTATTTATTGAAACTTTTTACAAGTCAAACCTTTTAAATTTCTATACTTTTTCCAACTCAACTTAAATTCACTACTTTCAAAAAAATATCAAATAATAGAAGTAGATACGAGTATACAGATAGAAGTAGATAGACAGAGAAGATAAACGCAGACATAGGGCGAATATTTGTGCGATTCAATGGAATTTAATTACAGGGTGAGCGGGCAACCGTAGCCAAGCAAAAATATTTATGTTTATTGTCGACCTAAT
Source organism: Passova gellias (assembly GCA_018249975.1). Taxonomy (NCBI): domain Eukaryota; kingdom Metazoa; phylum Arthropoda; class Insecta; order Lepidoptera; family Hesperiidae; genus Passova; species Passova gellias. The sequence goes on along the minus strand of DWUN01002375.1, from coordinate 2,085 downwards.
GCTCAATGAGACCACACTCTCAGGGCTAGAGTTTGCTTTGTTCCTTTAAATAAAGGGTTAGTGAATACAACTATCGTTATACTTCAATGGATTTTATGGTTTAAATTTACGTCTGCATTGTTTAACAGAACTGTGAAAGACTGAAAGAAAGAAGGAGAAAGTTTGTCATTCGACCAAATTGATAATTAATGTCATAATTTTATGAATTCATACAGCATAAATACAATACAATACAATACAAATATATTATACTTTATTGTACACTATTGTTTATACAAAGACGTACACAAGATGGAAGGGAGACATACAAAAGGCGGTCTTATCGCTAAAAAGCGATATCTACCAGACAACCTTTGAAAAAAAAAGAAAAGAAAAGAGAAAGAAAAAAACGTAAAAAGAGAAAGAGCATAATAAACTTAACCAAGTTGTTAAAAGATAAGAAGTAAATTAAATTAGAATAATACCAATAATAAAATAAACAATTAATTTTACGAATACAGAAAAGAATAAAGTTAAAGTTTAGCATAATACCTAATCTTTTACCAGTCGTTTAAACGTGTCAATGGTCTTCGCACATCGAATAGACGTAGGTAACGTATTCCATAGTCGCACGGCTGGAACAGAAAAAGATAAGAGAGAGAAGAGAAGATAGATATCCTGAGAAGATAAATATCCTGACAGCTCATAAAAATGGAACTTCGTAATCTATTTATTAAAGTTTAAACACAAACATATTTTTTTATTTATCATTTTAATATCCTCGCTAAAATTTTACAGCACAGTCATTAGTCCGATAAGTGATTCAGTACTCTATCAATTATATAGTTACTTAGAAGACTAGAGATTATATTAAGAATATATTTATTTTATTAAAAGGAATTTATTCATATTTCACGATAACCACTTAATCTTTGTGTGATCCAAATTTAAAACTGTAGCTATGCGGCCATATTTGTTTTCAGCGTCGACAACAATAATTATGGTCATTCGAAGTCGAGCGTGATGTTTCCAGTCCATTTCTCGTAATAGCGCTGCTTTTATAACCGAAGCGTAATGAAACTCGTTTAAATATCACAAAAGTGGTTGGATTACGGCAGCCAAGCACTTTATACTGCTTAATTACTGCCCTCGACAAAAATAATTGGAAACTTGGGGGATTACAGACGGACTTTACTGGCGATTTGAAGATCTTTTTTAATATTGTGCTTTTGATGCTGCCGTCACACAACCGGCTGTTAAATGATAACGTAACGGAACCACGACTGCACGCATTATATAGAGTATGTTTCGATAACAATCGTATTTAAGATGAGCCTAATGGAATCACAGAATAAATAAATTTGTTATGAGCATGGATAAAAATAATAAACGGTATACGGTATATGCCTTAAATTCACCGGACCAGCGACGCACATCACTGTGTATTGCTCGTTAACTGAATGGGAACAAATGAGTTCATGATTTAGTAACCGTAGTGTGTATCCGAATATCAGATCACGCCGGGCCTCGTTTACGCCATGATCAATAACTTTGTTTACGTGTGGGCTTAAGCTTGATTATTTATCAGTAATTGTTAAAAACTTCTTTGAATACGATAATATGCATCGAATATCTTTACAGTGATTGGAGGGACTAATGCCTGTTAGTAGGTAAATACTGCAGGTGAAATTTTGTGCAGTTAGTGAAGTTGTGTACGTTGCAAGCTTTGTAAATGACGTAATGGGTACTTAGCCTAACCAAATACCACTGAAATTACTTGAAACTCGCGTGCACGTAACAATTGCACAACTTGTTACTTTTATACTTTTTAATTTACGAAAAGATTTAACAGTTTGTAACCAATAATGCTTTTAAAACATAATTTCATTTTCAATATAATTATTATTGAAATCTTTGGTATATTTAAAATGTTTGTGCATACTCATTTGTATTTATCAAAATAATGGACATTTCCGTATAAATCAAAATTTAAAGTTTTTCATGAAATATTTTATACTAGCGACCCGCACCGGCTTTGCACGGATGCAATACTGATACTAAATACACTACAGAAAAACTGTGAACGTTGTATATAAAAACATAGCA
>DWUN01002374.1:0-14000 GCA_018249975.1 Passova gellias | reverse complement strand
GTCTGGATGTGTGCCCGGTGCATGGCAATAGGCTCACCACCTATTCCATTCGGGACTTAAACGTAACTGGTGAAATGAGGGGGTGTACTACACTCCTCTGCCTACCCCTTCGTGGATTACAGGCGTGATGTTACGTTTTTTTTTTAATAAAAATAAAATGTAAAAACTCTAAAACTACTATTTTAACAATAACACATGCCAGTGATAAGAATTTCACTGCAATTCAGTTTTTAAAATATAGTCATTGTGCATTTTCGATGTAAAACAATAAAATTGGTGCATTCAAGTAGGTAACGGCGTGGGTCGGCGGAGGGAGCGCTTGTTAACCGCCTATTGGTTAGGGAGGTGATTGCAACCGAAACATATCCACAACATTCGCTACTACGAAATGGTACACGAACAAAAAAACAGTCAAGCGCGAATGGGACTCGTGATTTTATTATTTATAAAAAAATTTACTAACTGCAATCGAAAACAAAGATTCTCGTTCCCGTGTCGCTTATGTTCTTGAAGTGATATTTATTGATATTTTTAATGACATTATTGCACTTCTTAATCTATGTATTTACCCATGCCAATTTTTTTTTTATCATACGTAATCCGTCCCAGACGTTCCATTTCACGCCGTGCTACCGAACTCCAAAAGGAGATAACAACGAACTAACCAAACAAGGATAGAAGAGCAATTTAAACGCGAAACAATTGGAAACAAAGCTGTTTGTGAACCACAAACATTTGCACGAGGAAGCGGGTAATGTGACCGAACTGCTGTCTCGGGAATACCACCTCTGTTATTTACGTAGTAAGTAAGACACAGCCGTCCCAAATTATTGCGGCACGTAATTTGAAACGGTAAAAACGTAACGATGTCAGGCATATCGGATTGTGTATAGAGAACACCGCCTGGCCTCTCGGGCCTGCTTAGAACCCTGGCTGCCGGACCGAAGTCGCGAGTTGGACTTCCATCGAGGACAAAAACTTGAGCGATGACCACATTTGCTTGTTGCGTGTTTCTGTGTAATAAATGTATACGTATATACACACTATATAATACTGTTTATAATGTGTATATACGTATATTTAGCAATTGTCTAGTCTCCATTGTTCAGGCTCCGACTGGCTTGGGATCAGATAACCGCGAGTGAAGGTGTCCCCAAGATATTATCATTATAATCAGTGAGCTAGCGGACATGGACGCTACGTTTTTTTTTTAGAAAGTCCACATTTTGAAATAGCTTTGAATAAGCATAAAGCAATTAAACATTCGACATATGAATATAACGCGCGCTGCCCTCGACGAGGTGATCCAGCCTGGCGGCGGCGAGGGAGCATCGTGACACACTTCGCATTTTTAACGACCGCGTTCAATATGTATTCAAACTCTACACCTTTTATGGAAACGATGCGAGCGCGGCCGGATGGGAGTTACACCGAGTGGCTTATTCTCTATTGAAGTCTGTTAGTAGTTACAGCATCGACAGGCTGTCTATCGATCAATGCCGATCCGTTTCTATAGTAATTATTAACTCTGAATGCTAAACCAGATCTTGGACGATCCATTCCCATCAAAGTCAAACGCCTATGTGACGAACACGAGTATTTAGGGGAACATTATCAAATGAGTTAAAACCGACTATTATTCTCAAAATACATAAGCTCTGACGCATTCTTTAAGATTTTTGATATTTTTAAGTGAATAATGTAGCAAATGCATAGCTATCACAGGTGGCCGCTGACGCTCATGACTTGTGACCGACTTCCGATAGGACTGTAGTTCGAGTAGTCTCATCGATCCCTTTATCGTCCCACTGTTGGATACCGCTTTCCGCTTAGAATTAAAAGATTAAAACTACAGTCTACAATGTCAATCAATTGCCGGCAAGCAAATTACATACGCTTTCTCAGTAGTTTACAAGTTATACATTACATTCAAGTTAATTTGCGTTAAAAATGTAAAAAGCTGTTTTAAAAGAGGCAGAACAGATATACAGTATACATAGTAAACATAAAACAGTTTTACTCGCCGAGTTCAACATTGATCGATTTAATATTTAGCAATCATTTGTAACTTACAATACTGACCAGATCCAGCATATCGAATGCGAGTTTACATTACCATACAATGGTACATACATATTATATCCCATGTATGAATGTTGTATCATATGCTCCAAAAATATGTTTTAATGGTTTTATTTATTCATTTACCTTTTATCGTTTTATGCAATGCGTGAGCTTGAAAATAGATTTAATTGATAGCTACCAAAATCAAAAATGTTTGCTGTCTATGAGAACAATCTATAAAGTATAAATATTTCTGAAACAATAGCTTTTATTGAATTTTTACTGTAACTATAATTTCTTATAACATCATTATATTCACTTGGCCATGGGTTTTTGGTTCTAGCTTATAATAACTTTCGACCTCTCGGCGCCACCTCGCGGCAAAACTGTTTTCTAATGTTTGCTATAATATTGAAGGATTCATGATAAATAAAGTCATAGTAATTTATTCAACACAACATATATTTATATTTCACTGTTATTGTTCATCGGCTTTAGACGCCTCTCGGCCGTTGTCGGCTGACAGAAAAAAATACGGCAGAAAAATATCTCGGTACTCTTTTAGAATGAAACAAATAAAGAAACAGTATTTAACGGGGATAGTGCCTTTATTCGGGCAAATAGTTTTAAACAGGCATCGTACGGAAAAGAGAGATACTCGTCGAGAATGTTTACAATAGAAACAACAGGCGGCTTAAGTCAAAATGAAAGCTGGAAACGAGGCGATTCACGGGTTCCCGGAACCGTATTCGAATAAAAAGCCCCCGCGCCAGCGTAGCGCGCTTGCGGGCCAATGTTTACTTTATGTAACAAAAATTGACGCATATTGACCAGTTTATAAAAATGCACGTAGACTATGTTATAAAAATTTCTTATAAATCTCATGAGATTCAAGACCTGTCCCAATTTATGGTAAAACTCCACTGAATATTTCTTAATATATTATTTTATTAAGTAGACGAAATTAATTATAATCGTTGTGTCCAATACTTAGCACAATATTTTAAGCTTATAAAGCTTAGGCGGAATAGTCGAGGCATTCTCACTTCCAGCTCAACAGCATCATCGAGATATCTTCCGAGCTGGTTAATCGGCCTCGGTTAATCCAGTTCAATGCTATAGAATCTAATAAAACTATATATGGAACGTTCTAGAAAGATACCGGATGAAAAAACCCGAGGGTACTATCAGACGCTATCAGGCTGATTGACGCGAGGGAATCGAGGAAAAATATCACTTTACGGGATAATTAAGATTGATAGCGGTGAAGCTGGAATAAATATTATCCGGGGAAATTTGTGTTCCGAAGTGGAGTAGTCGTGGCGAGATGTGTTAATGATCGATAATACTTCACTTTGTATTCATTTTTAGTTTATTGTATTCTTACATTGACCAGGTGATCATTTAATGTATTACTAATTTATTAAACCTCTAGAGAACCTAGGTGAACGATTTAGAGAGTATTTCAGTGCCAGTCATTGCAAAATCCAAATTAATAGGCGACCCGAATGATGTCGCTTAAAAAGCTTAAAAAATATAATCGGGTATAAAGTTTGCTATCACTTTCAAAATTCGAAGAAGTGTAACGAACTAGAAGGTCGGTTAATACACGACAGCATTAATACATAAAATGTAGGTTAGTAAAAAATATATTATGTTGTGAATGTTCAAAAGAGGAACTACTAGACCTACTTTGTATTGTGTAAAGCTCAAATGGTGATGAAAGCAGTACCTAATCTAAATTGAATTCCTAATTCTTTTAATACAACGCAAGGAAGTAAATAGGAGACAAAATAATCTAGTTCTAAACATATCACATACATTCCCGTCCTTGTCCCGCTGCTAAGGAATCGCCCCGCTACTGAGTTACCGATGAAATATGAAGCGTGTTTTAGCTACATCGGGCGCTGACCTCGCCTAAGAAGTAGTCGCGAACAAACGTCGAGTAACTTCATCGTGGAGCGCAGTATGTACCTACCTCCGCCACCTTAAGAAATATAGTTCACAAAGTATATTCTGTTCCTTGAATATTCATTGAGAGCAGAACAAACGTAACTAAATTGTGGCAGTAACCTGTCTGTCATATTGGCAACCATTACTTTTGCTTGCCCTACTGTGCCCTTACCAGTTCATTATGCCGAGCGTAAAATTATGAATTTTTATTCATTAATTAACTTTAATATATGTCATACTTGTTAACCATTACGTTTACAAAATATCGTCAGGGCTTATCTCCTGCCCATGGAGCTTTGTAAATCGTTTTACATATGACAAGTGACATTGGTTGAAAAGAAAACTATGTTAAATAATGTCAAAAGTGTTTTTGGCGACTTGTCGAAGAATACGTAACAGATAGTTATTATTTAGCATGTGTAACATTAGTACAGATCTTTGAATATCTTGAAATGGGACACATACATTATCATTCATTTGCTATCAAGAATGAAAATGAAGAATAATTAGTTACTACGGTGAATAAAAATTCAATCGCTATTACATGAATCCTTTGGAATACTTTACATCGTTCATCAGTTCGTCGTCCGAACGATCGCAGATAGTGACCGAGGACAAAGTTACATGAACTAGTGACCGGTGCAGTGACAACACACTCACACAAAAGCACGTATACTCGTAGACGCTTACGTTCACAAACACTTTCTCTTTCGCTAATGTGTGTGACTACACACTTGACCCCACTTGCTCAGTGTAACTATGGCTTTAAGTAGGTATTATCAATCTGCAAACAGAGCCGTATCGAACAGGGAAACGATAGAAGAGTTCTAGATAATTGATAATACCTATACACAATTTAATAGACGCGTGAGGCAAAATAGAATCATGAAATACGAATCCCTCGACCAGTATTAAAATAGACCCTCGACCAGTGTAACCTATGTCTAATAAAATGATAAAAAGATTGGTGAAAATAATTAATAAATACTTTTTAAAATGGAATGTGGTAATTTCATTTCGTTCGTGCTAAATTTGAACGCTAATAAACAACAGAGACAGAATTTAGCCGCAATTTGAATATTCTCAAATAGCACTCGAGTTACTTTAATGTAATATACAGTTTCCTCGGCGACGTCCGGAGACGTATTCCGCAGACTAACTCTCCGCTGGAGCGGCCACCACGCGGTTACAAACAGTGGCGGCCAACAAAATTACGTCAGCGGACCTCCGGCGCACAGGAGACTACAGCTGCTCCGTCCACTCGCTACAAACTATCCTTTTAGCGCCATACATCGTGCGTCATCAAATTGTTTAAAGGTTTATTTACGTACGTGTCATATTAATTATTAAAATAACTTAAACAGGTGGAACAGCTTCTCGTACGTCTGCGACATTATCGATCCTAAGAGTGTTCGCGGACTTCTGTCATAAAGATAGCACCTTTTCTACTTTTATAAATGCAATTAAAGTACTGACAGTTTAAATTTCAACCACTAGAAAACCACTGCTACGCCTGAAGCCTGATTTCTCAGAAGGTGGAAGAACACGGCTGAATTCGTATTATATAACCAAAATATTATGTTACCTCAGAAATTCCCGGACATTTCACGAACACAGTTTTCCACGCGAGTTTCACACTGGACATTTACAAACGGTACAGTAACAAAACAGTTAAGTCAACGAGAATAACCAGAGCACTAAAAACTAAACCGGCTTCGTAACGTGCGTGTCTCACCGCGACGGACCGACGAACAAACTATCAATCCTTTTGTATTTTCACTATCAAAATGAAACACAATTGACGCAGCTAGCGAATGAACACCCGCTATGTTGTTACGGATTAATGATGACAATTTACACTTATTAATGACTAGACGTAAATAAGTAGCTAAAATTTCCTTACAGTTTCAATGACACAGTAAGTACTGTCACTTCGGCACATAATAGAAAAGCTAAAATGTTTACAATGACACTTGTCAATTAATAACAATGACACTAAAGACCTAAGAATATGTAAAATTTCCTCCACATGATTATAATGGTATCGTTGTAATTTGCATTCACTGTTTGACTGGCCTCGTGGTCTAGTGGATAGAGACCCTGACTGCAAAACCGGAGGTGGTCGGTTCGATTCCAACCCAGAGCAAACGTTTATTTGTTCGGTGTCATCATAATAAAAATATCTATATAAGTGTTATATCGAATGTATATGTATGTTTATCAGCTGTCCAGTTACCATAACACAGTCATTCAATTGCCTTTTTGGAATCAGATAGTCGTGTGTGGAATTCTTCCCAGATATTATTGTTACTACTATTACGGTTCTCTATCACTCATTGAAGCACAGAATGCATCTGCCACATCGTCGCTTGAGTACGCGCTTCGCGTCAGCAGTAAGATAGTGTTCAACGTCGGCAAGTACCCCCCGGGACTCAAAAACGGATGCCATTATAAGTTTCCCGTGCACCGCTCAGGTGATGCGGGGAGATTGTAGCGGACATTGTTTCATTACTAAGATAATTACTTTCTTGTTTGTTGTAGAAAAATATTTCAACATGTGCCGCCTTACTCTGAGAGCGAACGAGCGATGAACGAAATGATTTACTGTAGAGCCTTAAAGGGAACACGAGGTGTTTATCTTATTCCCGAAGTGACATAAATCGCGTCGTGCCCTTCAAGTGACGTAAACAGCACATTTGCAGCACAATTTATAGTGGCGCATTTAGAACGAGATCACAATCACAAGATGACGGAAACAGAATACAATATGATGCCCGAAACGTTCCGCTGCTCTAGCCCACTACAGATACATGCTAGTCAAGCGTATCTCGCTATCGATACAGCAGCTATAGCACAATGGCTTGGATTTCAGTCACTCATTTGCGGGATGCGGGTACGAATTCTGGCACGCACCTCTGATTTTTCAAAGTTATGTGCGTTTTGTTAGTTAAAAATGTATTAACACTTTTTATGTAACTTCGTCTTCGTCTTTTGTACTATTCACAAAAAGAGAACACATAATTCGTGTAGTCGTTGTCCGAAGAAGAGGTTTGCATAACAAAATCCTTTCTAGATCACATTAGGACGAAGTTAGTGCTCCAATTGGTTCGCGACACAAGAAGGCCGTTTCGTAAGCGGCCTATATTCAGGACGGTCGTATTTCGCGGCTCGAGTGAACGCCTGCCGTCCTCTATACAATTCGCCTACGTACACGCTACGTCCTTTGTAAAATACATCTGGGTAACTCGATAACGAGGTAAAACTCCTAGAAGGATTTGTGCCTGAAACGCGAGCCACCTTTAAACTTGTGGGCTCGACCGAGAACTCTTTGAACCTTTTCGCATTCAAAACGCACGCTCGATTCTGATTACGCTGTGTAATTTTTTTACAAACACTACTGAATTATGCAATGATTTATGTATATTTACCGCTAATAACTTGCAAGTTGAACTGTGATATTTTATTGGACAGTGAAATTGGACGAAACGGATAGGGCTGTTTCAAGGAATGTCTAAATTTAGCTTGCGGATGTTGTAAAGTAAATACGAACGTAGGTAAATAAGTAAGTACATTGACCTATTTTGTAAACCTTGAGCTTGTTAATCATACCCAAGTTTTGCCGGTGGATTAAATATAATTAATTAGTTACTTTAAAAAAAATAATTCGAAACTATTCAACGGTTTCAATCGACAGTAACCAGTAGTAGTTATTTTGGAATGAATGGGTTCAAGACAAACATTGCGATATGGACGCCTGGCGTGACACCAACATGACAGTTACCACCGTTAATATATACGAGTACCTGTTTGTTCGAATATTCGTTTGGAAAGTGAACGTTTGCTATATCTAATGATAAATATCCACTGCTGTTTTGACTATAGGGACCGCCAATTGATTCGAAATAAAGGATTTTGACCGAAAACTACTAACTTGCAAAATAGTTTGTGGCACCGCGACCACGCTGTCAGTGTCCTAGAGAAAACACGGTGAAAATAGCTGGATCGAGATCATACAACTGATGATAAAGACATCAACTAGGTTTTTATCCAGCCGAGGACTGCCGAAGGTATGTGGAAGGCTGCGAGAAAAAAGGGATTGTTTCCTAAGTATATACGAGTATGATACATAAAGATGGAGCAACTTGTATCTGACGTTCAATTAGTAGACATAAAGTGTAACATCTACTTAACCCACGTAAAGTTGCTTAAAATCAAGTCGTTACACGAAATACCGATAACGTAGACAATTAATAACGGATTCCGATTTTCCTTTGAGAACAGCTAATACACTTAATGACGAGCGATACATTAACATTCATTATTTACAATCGCGACATAATTAATTGACTCCGTTATGGATGTATGGCACGGCGGCGGTTCTATTAAAATGACTCTCTTACAATAACACTTGTTGCATGTTATGGTATTATGTAAATTGACTCGTTATAATTTTAGTTACCAATGTTTTGGACGCTATATTATAATATGCTTGGATTTAAAAATGGTGTAGTATTTCATCTTTAACCTAAACGTTATTCTAGATTAGTGTTTTCACTTTGTTATAACTTCAGTATTGTTTATATTTGAAACTAAAATGGAGTGTCCTTTTATCTCTGAACAAGTATTCGTACAATTCAAGTGAAACAAAATTTAAGTTCTATTTTGAAACAAGATCAGTACATTTTAAGTACATGTCGTATTCGGGGACACAAAACGGAACGCAAGCGCAAGCGGCATCTATCAGGATAATAGTAATCTGTCAGTGTCATTGTCATGGGCACTGCGGTTCCCGCGCTTCGAAAGAGTCGTAGGTCACAGAACTGTCCTACGTTTCGCTGAGTGTCAAATTAAGTAACAGTTAATTGTGTAGTGTGTGCAATGCAATGAACACTGTGCATTATATTGTAACAAAGGAGAGGGAAGTAGCCGTCGCCTTCTCGTCTGCCACAGGGTGTCGGATGGCTCTGAGCTCAACCCTGACATGGCCGCTGACATACATATATCCTTTACAAATTGTACTTAAATGATGGTTCCCGAATCAAAATTTTAATGATAACTTTTGTTTTGGCTAACTTCGTGCTCTCGTAGACAATATACGGTACCGTTCCGGTGCCGACGCCCGGTGCCGGCAGACGCTACCGCCGTCCTCTCGTAAGCGTGGGCTGTTTCATTTTTATTGCATCCAGCGCTTCACTGGACTTCGCCGGTGTTTTATTATTTCGTAATGAGAAACGTTTTATGTTTAATATCGCAATTACCTTCCTCGCTGACGCAGCGCGCTGCCACTTTGCGAACATTGTAATTATTACACTTTTGTGACAAATAGATTCTCGCAGCCGGTCGTGCGCGACGGAAGGCGAAATTGGAAAATCGTGAACCGTTTATTTTTAATGAGACGAAAGTACTAATGATGTGAAAGTGGTAAATATGAAAGTAATTTGTTTTGATTTATCGTTTTCTAGATATATGCGTGTATAAAATCTCGCCGTAGGATATTAATTGTCTACGTAAACGACGGCCGGAACGAATATTCATCCGACACAGAACAATGCGAGAGCCTCATAACGGTGGCATGGCAACAGCGAGAAACAAAGATTTAGCGCGAAGTAAAAAGTAATCGATTCCCGCTACAGCATAATAAAATTATATTGCATTCGATGAAACGAATCGAAGAACGAACCAGAAACGAGAACGCCACAACAGTTCCGTAGTTCGATAAAACTCGATAAGTGGATGAAAATTCGCGAACAGAATAAATATCACCGAATACTTTTTGCTCCGTCCTCGATCGTTATTTATTATTTATGGAAATAGACCTGGAAACTCCATCGAGGGAAGGTCGTCATATTTTTCTTAAAAAGTAATGTCCCCCGGTGCGGCGCCCGTTTGTCATGCAAATTTATGCGATCCGTTTTAGCGTTCGTTTTTAAACCGATAGCGATTTCTAGACGGAATATTGAATCGCATCGTGAATAAAAAAAGAGCTGATCCGATAACTCCGAGTCATATTTTGTTGTCACGAAAGAAGTTAATCGAAATCATAAATTACGGAACGCAATCCGAAAGCATTAAAGACGTTTTACGGTCAAACATTGACCGAATCGCTCCCCCGCAGACGGCGCGCTGCGAGCGCTCATTGACGTTTCCCTTGTTTCACTGCATGTTATGGAAATATAAAAATTGTATAAACGATCCTCGTACCGTCATACTGTTTAGCCGGAATCGTTATTGTTTTCTATGATTTGCTACAATCGGAGCATGCCATACATTTCTCCACATTGACATCCTTGTAAGTCCGTTAAATATAACAATCATTATGCATGGAGCGAGTATGTACTTACAGAGCGACGACGGAAACATTTGGACCGCAAGAAACACTCCGTCTCTATCCATTTCTAGGAAAATAAGCGCCAAATATTGTATGCATTGTGTACACTTTATTGGGCCATTCTCGTCAATAATAATTGTCAACTCTCCTACGAATGGAAGCTTGAAAAAATGCTCGATATTAAATTCGTCGATGTCATTACTACCGTACATTTCTTTTACCGAAACGAGGGTTTCACAGTGGAACGATCGATTAAGAGCGATGTCGCAAGCGCCTACCCTTCAGTTTCTCAACATTCAAATTTGAGTAGTCCGACCGTACTTACGTATACTACATCGTTTTTTATTCCCAGATCGAATATTGTATACTCCTACAATGCACTCTACTTCATTTTAATATTAACTAATCATAACGCTAAGCGGAACATCGTCAGGACTCCTACGGCTCTAAACAGCGGTTCCGTGAACGTTTTCCAAGTTGAGTGAATTCCGCCAGCTCTCTCTTGATTTTTTTTCATTCTAAGTGGACACCGGTGTCCTACCTCGATGAAGATAATTTGTCAACACGATAAGAAAGCACATTAGAATAATAAAATAAAGATTATTTTTTTAATAAGACTAAATGGAGTAAGTGCACAATTTCGAAATATGACATAGTCTCACTACACGACATAGCAATAGATTGAAGCGCCATAAACGAATACTAATTATTTTGACAGGTAACAAACGCATCAAGCGTTTGGAGTGCATGCGGTGTTTATGGCAGCGAATTAAAATTAAAATCATAAGGTTCTGTACTAGAAAGAAAACTATTATTACTTACTCCCGTGGGTGAATAGCCCAAAGGACAACTCGACCTCCTTTCTAAGACCGCGCCAGTGGCCTGGGCCCTGAACAGATTCTCGCCAATCGTCGGTTCGAAGTTCATTCGAGGTCCCATTGCCATATTGCATTTACCGATACATGATTACATAACATGAAAGTCAGTGCGCAAATTCGCGGAAGATATCATTATAAATAATATATCACAAGTTTATTGTCGTCGTAAATTAGGACGCGAAATCTGGCAACATTAAGCGACGTTTTATGGGAAAACGATAGAGTTACATGGAATTGGGCGTCATTAGGCTGAGCTCCGTCGTTCATCACTTGTAACTCATGTGGAGTATTACGTTTTGTGTAATAGATGACGAACCCTCTTTAATGGTGTTCCTTTAGGAATGTTCTTGTTTACGTACTTGAATGCTTTTAACGCGTATCGTAGTGAAGTCGCCATTAATAATTTACAGACTTTTAGCACTATTACATATTGCCGTATTACTGGTTTTAGAGGTCAAGGATGACGCATTTTGTTACTTGAACATAATAAGTAGAATAAAACAGCTGATTTGATGGTAAAATAACAATCGGTAATAAGATTTGATACTGTTGGTAGAATTTTCCTCGCAATTACTGGATGGCAAGTTAATGCAATTGGAACTGTACGTTAATTCAGAGACTTACATAAATATATGCAGTTGAATGACTGCGAAATTGCATCATGCATTACAAGAGCTGCAGGAACGGGAGCTCGAATCCGCAGGCCATCTGCATAAAGTTAAATGTTTACCGCTGACCGCGGTATAAATGTAAACGGCGGCGTGACGTAGCACGAGCTCCGACTACGAGACCACGGAATAGTTACAAGTAAGTAATAATAGTGATCGGGACGATTCCGCTCACCGCTGCTTCCAAACTGGACAATTAAATATCAGCGTAACGGTAATCGGACAACTATTAAAAAATGAACTTACTCCAGGTCTGGATATAATATAATATGGAAGTAATAAATCGGAGTAAGGGATTACTAAACGAGTCGTGACTGAAATCCGATACAAGGCCCTTTTTCCGGTAGACACCGGTTCTGTGGGATCCGACAATCGAGGCCGACTTATAACTTTCCCCTTTGATTTTAACTTCGGAGGGCATTCGTGAATTTAATCAAAGTAACTTCCTCGTAAATAACTGTTTTCAAGTCCCTATCCTCTCGCGTAAATTACATTAAAAGGCATCAACGAGCGCGGTACAGGATCTTTGTTGCGAAGCCGGCGATGAATAAATTAAGTCGCGCCGCCCCGTGACCCACTACACAAAAACGTTTCAATTTACGAGTACTACCACTACTTCGATGTTCCGCCTTTAGGTGGGCTTTCAATAATTTTGGTTGCAATTCTTTTGACCCCACCACCCGGCTTCATTGCCGACCGGTTGAGATACGCTTTTAGACCGTCTTTAAGATCTTCTTCAAAGAAACTTAAGTAAACCGAACGATGACAGGGGGAACTAGCTATCCTGGATTTTTAACTTGAACCATCATTAACACGTAACAAGTACGTCCTCCACGATCCATCGCAAAAGAGCATTGTAATCCAGTACAATCCCGAGATCTGTAGATCGAACATATATCGAGAAGATTATGCATTGAGCTCGAGTGTTTACAGAGTTTAACAAACCCTACTCACAAATCATAAAAATGTATAACTAGATGCGTGCACCATCACATATCAATCGTATAGCATGACTGGCGGAAGCTGCAGGATTCGGGCCAGGGTTTCCGGACCGTATCGGTTCCGAAACAAATTATAATGTCACAGCTCTCTCCCTCAATCTAACCTATACCCTTGTATACTAACGCTAAAGTACTTTAAGGTAATGATATTTCATACTTTTTCATATAGTAATGTTCATGAAAATTATATAAATTAATATATACGTAATATGTAAAATTATATAAATTAACTCTTTCAATCACTCCAAAGTTATATAAAGATCAAAAAGTTTAATACATGTCGGTAAATGTAAAACCGAAAATCGCAGCTCTTAGAGTAACAAGAAATTTAATTAATTGGCAGAAATAAAATGTATTCTATTTTTAACAGAGCGAACCCTAAATTGAATAAATGAGTGATCTTAATAACTCGCCCGACGGCTGGAAATAACAAATAAATACGTGGGCGCTACTTAAAACGTAATCAATTGTTGAGCGTAATTTGTATCGAGAATTAAATGTATGAAAAGAACACTATTCTGGCGTCATCGCCGGAGTAGTGTTCCTAGAGGACCTTACCTAAAGCGTATTAATGTTAACTGTAATCCTCCGTAGTCTCAGAAACCCAAATTGTGCGAAATTAATTACTAGCACAAAAATCTCCTCACCCAATGATACGTTTGCACTATCGAGCGAAGATTATATCGCTTCCTAATATAATGTTTGAATGGAAAATATTTGAAGTATCTACCGTACACCCGTGGCCCTTCGCCATGACTGGCGTTAACTGAAAGTTCCCAACGAGGGTCCCGCGAGCCGACTAATGCGAACATACTCGTATATTATGACGTCATATATCGTATATTTGTTATGACAATCTTTTCGTTCAAAGTTCCGCGTGTGATGCTTTACATGCTTCGTTTGCTTATTAGTAATAGCGCATTTCATGTGCATAGAGAGTATGAGGTTGTACGAGTAGTAGTGAAGATATAGAGATTTTTCATAATCACTACATAGTATAAAACAAAGTCGCTTTCTCTGTCCCTATATCCTTAGTATGCTAACATCTTTAAAACTACGCGACGGATTTTGATGCGGTTTTTTTTTATAGACAGAGTCATTCAAGAGG
>DWUN01002373.1:0-14003 GCA_018249975.1 Passova gellias | reverse complement strand
TTTTAATGTCTCATCGTGAAAACACAACAAATTTCGTGGAACGCTTCTACTAAAAATAAAACCTCGATTTGTCTGTTTTAAGCCTCTTTTATTTAATTTCCGTATACAACCATTTATAATTGAAAAAAAAATCTACATATAAGTTTCATGATGGATTTTTATTTATATTAAATGTATAAATGTTTCCAAAATTTAACCAACGCAAACATAGCCGATGCAATCGCTATATCCACTCAAATAATGCGTCTTACGTATGAACCAGAGGACTCCTAATAATTTAATAGAATATCCGCTCGAAAGCTATTACTTGTATTAAAAGCACACTAATATCGACTACGTAAGAATCGCGATTCAATTTTCCGTGACGTACACCTTATGGAGCGTAATCGGGATAGTACGCGGAAATAATTGACACAAAAACTTTGGTTGAGGAATTTGGAGAGTTCGTGTAATTGGAAATTTTTTAGACGTAAATATTGATGTTCAGGAATACAAATAATATTGATATCATTGAGATGATTAATAAACAGGCAAATAGAATTATTTTTATTACATATTCGGGAAAACTACGCAATATAAGTACTGAGAGACTCCAATTTGGTTCAAAATCTGTAATCGTTAAGGGAAACACATACTGGCGGCGAGGCGGTCGAACGCCGTTAAGGTGGTCATCACCCAAGATGTGACCGTCATTAAATCGCGAGCCTCTTTTATGCAGGACCACTATCAGCAAAAGGTTGTAGTCGTTTACGTTCACTTAATGCCGTGGAGCAGCTTACTAAGCCCCTTCTGTAATTACATACGTACATTTAGTTACGTTTCTCTCCACAACAGAGTTCCCTTTACGTGAATAATTACCCTGACCCGCATTTATTGCGGTCGCGTCAGTCCCTCCTGTGGTCGGGAAATATTTTTATAGTTGTAAAGGACATTTCACTGTAAAGGGACTGTTAAGTAAACATGTAGTTTTGTTTAATTCGGTTAAAGTTTATATGAAACAGTAGGCTTAAGTATATAAGGCTTAGTAGTATTCTAAAACAAAGTTCCCAAAAGCTGTCTGTCTGTTTGTGATCGATTTTCGCAAAAAGTTCAAAACGGATTTTTGTACGGTTTCTACTAAAAGATAGTGCAATTCTTAAAGAAGGTTTAGGTTAATAGCACATTACGGTTTTATGAAAATTGACTGAATTATAACGATTACTCTTGAAGAAGCCGCGTGAAACCCTTTCCCTTTCCAGGCGGGCGAAGCCGCGGACACGGCTAGTTTAACATTAAAAGGCTTATGAAATCCCATATCCCTTTGTTAAGATTTCAAACATGGATGGATCATAGCTGGAATTACATTTGCTACAGTGCATCAGCGCTTGCGTGTTTGCATTGTTACGTTTAATCAGAACCGAGTAGGATTTCATTTGGCCGCTATTTGTATTTCTGAATGAATTATAACCGTTACACATTTATTTTCTCACGTCTAGTTGTCCATGAAATTGTCCATTGTAAATAAACAAAAACTATTGGCTCGCATCCAAGAGAAAATTCTGAACGTAACGTAGGTACACGGAGTCTTGTTGATGACGTAATATTGCAAATATTACACGGATTGCCGTCGTGTTCAGCAGTAATATGTTATATCTTTGTTAACTGTTATTTGTTGTTTTAACATATAATTTATTACGTAAAACAGTACATTCGATGTCATAATCTGAAATTTATTTGCCGCTTAACAAAAGTAGTTGGCACAACAAACGTTTCGCCAGTTTTTTAAGCTACAAACTGCCACAGATTAAAACAAGCACAAGTAAAAACAAGCAAGCCTATTTCAATATAAAAAAGTATTTAGATCATCATTAGCCCGCGGTTGGTCGTAGGCTTCACGTCACTCTTCCGCTGGATGATATCTTCCTGCCGCTTCGATCGCGGCGCCATCTAGCAGGAGAATACTGACGCTACATTTGACTAGACGTGGAATCTATTTAATACGTAACGACTAATGTTTATATCCCTTTTTAAGCATATTGCGCGCATGGAAGAGTGTGAGATTAGGCAGAGCTAAAGTTCATAGGGAGAAGGAGCACAGAAAGCAGTAAATATAATGTAATGTGCTACAAATACATTAAGTTAAACAAAATAAAATATTCGTTTTCTACGATCCTATTGTCAATGCAAAGTATAAAATACAATGAGATATCGAAAAAGCAATTTTGAATATAACTTAGCCAAATTAAACTTCATTTATGGTGCTTAGGGTTCAATTAACCTTTTCTGCACCGGCAGGGTATTTAAAAAAAAAATCTTTCCGTTTATGTTCCGCTTACTGTAGTAAACATAATTCACATTTTACATTTCAAAGGAAATTCAATTCTAACAGTTCAATATGCAAACGCTTTTAAAATACGTCGGCTTAAAAATACAACAAGTGTATGCTACCTCACTAACGTGTGACGTATGATACAACAAAGGAATTTTAAATGCGCTCCCACGAAGTAGCGTTTGCGGCAACCCCTGCACGATGAAGATTAAACAGCGAGTTGCAGGAAAAAAACATCTTTACCAGTTATTATATTTACTAATGAATGTTTCATTATTACAACGACTGTAGAACATTATATATAGGTATGTTTAGAATAACACATCTCAACTAAAGAATACTTTTGTAAGCATGTCACTGTCAATATCTCACGAATGAAATATCGAAAAGGATTTAAACATTTTGAATGTCGATCATACGGCAGCTAGCTATTTCTCACACAAGTAGGTTTCAACGACTAAAGTATCCAGTTTGGTAACAGTTTGAAACCTTCCTCTCACAGATAACTTTTTTATTTCAACTGTATAATAATAATCTGCTTTACTGAACACATGTTTTATTTTAGCAGTAAATCTTAGTAATATAAGTAAAATGTGAGTACTATTACAAGAATAGAGCCAAAGCTTCTGATTTAGCAGCTACGATCTTCAGCCACTAGACCAAAAAACCTGGTGTATTCATGCTCGATGTGTCGTATTTGTCTTTGATGAGAACCGAATCCACAGTCACTCGCTCGGCAGTCAGATTGACTAACGACAAGCAACTTGACAAACCGGACCGGTCAATACTTATTTTCGTACATTTGTTTGTTTATTTTATCTATTTTTATTATATATTAATCTAAACGGGCTGTACTGTATTAAGGTACTGATGAAGGCAGAAGCACGTCAGGTCTGTTAGAGTAGATACATACGGCACTCGGTGCTTTCTGTCTACCCTATCAGGGACTTGGCGTAATGTTATAACGATAATTTATTCTTCATTGTATACTTTTATAGTATAAAAGTAAGATACGGTTGAATATAATGCTTATAGACATTTTCTACTCAACTCCGACTAGATGAAGGAAGTTTGTGGCAACTGTCAAAGAACACAGGCACAATACATAATACCTAAGCTACATATTACATTGGATATATATATAAATACTCGTAATTTTCTCTTCGGCAACGATCACGTGAGATCCTTGTTGTAATAATCCCTAGATACGCATTTGTCTATCTTGTCTGTATCTAATTTTGATTTGATTGCCCAGTGGTATAATCAATCGTCCTGTTTGACAATCAACATGCTCCATAATAAATATGTTACTCAATATACTATGTACATTTCTACATATGTGACTACAAACAAATACGTTTAAAACGGTGAAGGTATTAAATACATGTGTAGGAGTTAAGGATAATGACGGGTGTAATTATTATAGAGGCAGGGCGATTATGTTAAAGCTTGGTGAAAATAGCAGGACATCAACGACCAATGTAGAATAGTGATATGAATCGACGATACGTAAAAAAATTAACTTCAGAGGAAAATTATTAAACTAAAATAATAAGTAAAGAAAATTCATATATTTTCATAAGTCTGGGTTACTTGAGTAACACGGGGCAGACCACGTCATTCGAAGGATTGAACACCATTAAGGAAGACAGGTCGTCGAATGTCAGCCACCCCTCGGGATTACGAAGACTTGTCGCCCTACCAGGTATTTTCGTGACTGGATAGAATACTTATCAGTAGAAGTGCATATGTAACATTGGATTTCTAGAAGCTTCCGAAGACGTAGTAAACATCTGCCAGAAAGAGACAATATCCTCGACACTAGGAAATTGATAAATCAACACCACATCACGAACCAGCGACAATATTCAGCTGTTTGCTGGTAGGACAACAAAAATATTGCATTGTCGAACACTCAGTAAACAAATACTCAAAACAAACTCACCAGGGTCGTTCCGGCTAAAGGTACTATCGGCAAAATTTATTTGAAAGTGCTTCAGTCAACTCGTAACCATGTTACGTTGTCGAGTGGAGCTATGAACAAATATTGTTGGATGACTCTTGTGCTGGATACAGATATGTTTTGTGAACATTTGTGTAACATAAATGTATGAATTTCGTATGTGTAACCTGCAATCTGGTAATAAGCGAACTTCATTTTAAAAATGACAGCTTTCTGAAATTTTATCGGAATTATACAAAGGCAATTGATTTCTTGTAATCAAGAAAATATCCTAGCTATAGTTGAACAAAATTCATTTATACACAATCATGACAAAATTATGTAAAAATGTATTTCTTTACCTAAAAAAATTGTCCCCTTTTGTCGTAGACCAACCTATATGTCGATTGCTCCAATTACGCTATAAACCTTTCCAAACTTGAATAAAATAAAACGACCTGTGGGATGCGAAATAATAATCTTGTTGAATATTCGCCACTTTATTCTTGATGTACATAAAAATATCAATTTACAGTTGCGAGTTTCGAACGACGCTGAGCTATGGTTTTTGCAGGAATGACAAGCGACAAAATAGGCAACGAACGATAAATATGAAATGATATGGAATGTTATTTAACAAAAATAATTTTGCAACCAGTACGCCACAGACTTTTTTGATATGTCCATAATCTTAGAGTGATTTGAAACTTTCGAGAGGTGCGTTGGTCTGGAGTGGAGTGGTTAGAGAACCTGCTTGCTGAGTCGGAAACTGTCGGTTCCATTTCCAACTAGGAAAAAATGTTTGTTTGATATAATATTTCAAGCAATCATTATTATTATTTTAACATTTATCAATGTTCATTATTACATTTATCGCCCATGTTTACTTAGCACTGATATTGAATTATTTTGAGTAATAACGTTCTTATCGTTAATAAATGTTTAAATCTCTTCGGAGACCTTAAAGACTGTTTGAAAACTTTCAACAGACGGTTTGGTCAATAACCCGTGGCCTCGCTTATCTGCAGGGGTGTTCTGAATCATCCACAATTGCTGAAGAGACTCGCACCTAACAATGAGACATCAGATAATAACAATTTGCTTCCATTGTGGCTTGGATACGGCAAAGGCATACTCCGCTTTACAAAGAAGTAACTGTTCCCTAGATAGTATACACTACTGGTGAAGACAAACTGACAGGTGACATCAAATAAAGAACTCCACGATTTTCTTATACTGCAGGACAGCAAAGGTCGGTGTCAGAAGTCGGAACACTTGGAACACGCCCAAGTAAACCACGATCGAACAAACGCGCCAGAACGACTGCGTGTCTGTTACCGGTGTTCCTACGTTCAGTTTTATGAAAATACAATGTGCCACTAAGCATTTGGAGGAGGGCACGTGAATTTTACGACGCCGATGTATCGATCATATGTCACGTTTGTTCTATAAATCCAGCCGATAAAATACGACATTGCTGACACGGTTTTGTTCAGATTTGGCCCGTGTAATAGTATTCAGTATCGATCTATAGTTTTAATGTTTGCAATATCACAATGGATGTTTCAAATTTTTTCAATATTTGAAGTGCTAGGGTACACACACATACTATTGATATTTATTTTACTTGCATCGTCATATAAGTTCTTGTTCAGACAAACCATATCAGTCCTTACTTACGTTTAGTATACACATTTTCCAATATGTCGGCCCAATTGCATGGTCACGGCAGAACTACGAGTATGCTTATCGCGAGTACCTCATAAATGTAAAGTACGTTGAGTTCCGCGATGATATAAGTATAAAATCGTCAACTCATACTTTATATTAATGGATGGCCAATATAAGAAAATGTCACGAGCGTTTTCGAACTTTCACGGGCAAACAAACCATCCCGGTTGTTATCGTAACGTAAGTCGTTAAACCTTGTCGGAAGCGTTTAAACTGTTGAAAAACATCCAACAACCGACTTACCATCCACTAGTCCCTCCCTCCGTTAATGTGCACTGGAGCATCGACTTGGATTGTGCTGCAGCTAATACTCAATAGTACGAGCCCTAACTCTCTTGTTTGATAAAACAATTTCCATAAAATAAATTCGTGAACATCACAATCTATTATAGATTACTAACTACATCAACCTTAAGGAATCCATTTGAAGTTTGCGTGTTCTGAATGAAATACCAAACTCCACTTACAATGATGAAGTCTCATCGATTTATCCGTCACACAATCCCTTAGAGATTACACGGGCTTTGTAATCCCAACTCAATTATCATCGAAATAGGTATTCAGGTACAGTCCTAAATTCACGTTACGATTGTCAATGTTGAATTAGTAGGTGACTACCGTTCTTTCTTTTCATTACCAATTCTTTCTTAAATTAAACATGTATGGATAAAAAAAACCTAGTTTTTATCTATCTCAATCTGAGCTAACGCTAAAGCTGAAATGAAACTATCAAAATTTAAAAATACCACCGAAACTAAGCACTACGCCTAAAACTATTATTATTGTTGTACAGTCACGCCTGTTTGCCATTAATGCTAGGCAGAGACAGGATTTCCAACCGTTTCGATCCCGATAAAGTGTTTACGCCTTTTCTTCTTCCATCGAAGTCAACAAATGGTATGCCATGGTATGCCTGGTCACCGCGCCCAACAAAAAGAGCATCAACCATTCGATATTCACAAACATAAAATTTATATTTTGTCAATTCGTCATTTTGTCATAAAATGGTAAAAAAGTATCAAACAATACTTTCCAGTATTTGATACTACAGAAATATTAAAATTACACAATGTAGTTATAACAAAAGATATTCGTTCATCCATATTTTTCAACCGGATCACATTGAGAAAACTTTCGCACGCATACCACCCCTTCCACAGAACTCCGTCACCTGTCACGGAGGGAACTAAAATTAAAAAAGTTCCCATTCCACCGCAGTTGTTCCTGAAGTGAGCACTCGTGTACAGAAAAGGTTCTTACATTAAACGGGCTCGTATTGAAACGAAAAAATGTTGGGGAAACACCGACATTGGTGCCATTATTGAACGACAAAATAGATCCCAATGCCGCCGAACATTCTTTTGAAATAGTTTCCGCTTTTAACGTCTAACGTTATTTTATACGACGCAGACTTTTATGGTTGGTGGCAGTCGAAATGGTTATACAACATCTAGTTGAGATAGTTGCGAACATAATCAATAAATAGGTTGCGAACATAATCAAAACAGTTGAATCTCTTTTTCTCTACTGCTTGTCAAGTATATTTTTCAGAGTAAAAAAAACATTTTTCTTTCATTAGAATAGTATCATAATTTTGTAAATATGAACATTAATATATTTATTCCTTAAATTTTTTTCAATGATTATGGTCAAATGTCGACTGGTAGACGAACACTAGCAAGCCCTTAGGTACTGATTGATTTCACAGAGCCTTTAAAGCTTAAATTCAAGGTGAAATGAGTAAGGAAAAGTTTACTTACGGAAGCGAATTCGCTCAAGAATATCTGGCCGCAAACACCAGTGTAATTTTATCGAACGAAAATGTAGAAACTTATTTAAATATTCTTTCCTCAGTCACTCCATTAAAAAGACAGCGACTCTAAATACATCTGAGAGACTGCCAAAAGCTTGAACACAAACATAAGAGATCAACTATGGGTGCCGTTTGAGACTATTAAATCGACAGAAACAACAGCCTTTTAGAAATAACCGAATTATATACAAAACTTTTCAAGTTATTATTAAAAATATCCGCTCTAAATGACACCGGTGAATAAAATGAATTTAAACCACTTTTTAAACACAGGTTGTGATGTAAGGCGAAAGCAATCATGAAAAAAGTCGCCCGTATTCTTAATGTTCACCGAGAACGGAATGAAAGCGGCTCGCTACGAAGACAAGAGATTATTTAGGGCTTACATAAAGCGATGTTTTCATGATTTCGTTAAATATTTCCAAATATGAATAAATGTATACTTATAGCTTTGTATTTAGTAAGAAAATAACATCAAAGAAATAAAAGATACCAATGTTTATAAACAAACTGATTAGTCATTTCCAATGGATCACATTGAAAATCTACCCTCGTTTAGTTTGGTTTATTGTTCTTTGAGTCATGTTCGCCATGTAGAGGACAATGTAGAGGACATGGTACCTGAAAGCTAGTTCATGCAAATCACATAAGGTCAAATGTGCTATGTATAAAAATACGCTGTCTATACACCTTCAACAGTAAAAATAAGCTTTGGTTTTCCATATATAAAAAAAATCCTATGCTATTATTTAAGTTACAATATTGTACGCAAAATATTTATTTTTTATCGAAATATTCTTAATAAATTATTATCCGTATGAGCTGAGCAAAAGCTGTGTCAAAGTGTTCATAGATCCAGTAAGGAAGTAGTGACATACGAAGAATATTCCTATTCGAAAGCCTGAAATTTCATCTGGCTATGGTAATACATGACCTAAATACAGTTACCCGAACAAAGGGTTTCAGCGCACGTTAAAGAGTTCTTTGATACGCAAGTACGTTACGGTTCAAATCGTTTTACGTTTACGTTTACGTGGGTACTCCAATATACCGAACATTGTTACTGTCAAACACACTTCACGTGGCGACGAAATAGAAAACAAACAAGACTATTACAGATAGTAATATACGATTTATTAATACGCGTTTTTTCTTAGAAAGAAATTGATATTACTGAGGACTGAAATAGGACATACCTAATGTATTAAAACCCTAGAAACGGTGGCCCGCAATCTGTTATGTTTTCTTTCATCAAGCGAGATAAGTGGACTTCAGAAAGCCGCTTTGCTAAAATGAATCTGAGAGGTAGATCAGGTCAAAAGTAGCTCTAGTAAATGAGCCTGTTATTTTTTGTAGTCCAGCCCAATGAACAGGCAGACGGACCACCTGATGGTAAGTGATCACGGTCGGCTATGGACACTTGCAACATCCGAGGAGACGCCGGAGCGCCGACGGCTTTCGAGGAGAGTTCTTTTTGGGCCTTTCTTGAAGAGTCCCATGTCATAGGGCCTCGGGAATACTTGTTTAACGACTTTAATCAAAGTTGAAATTGGGAAAAAAGTATAGTAGGACCATAGCTAGTGCAAATCTTTAGTCTCTGCCTACCCTTACGGGGATTAGGCGTGAGTGTATAACCATAAGAAATTTACCAGTGAACTACATATAATTTAATTTCAGCACAAAAAACTAACAAATATGTAGTTTTCAGATTACACGGGATCTTAACCCAGGGCGTCCCTGAATTTCAGTACTTCAGGCTACCTGCTCGCGAGACTGTTTAGTCTGTTTTAGAACTGTTTTAGAATGATTTAAAATATTATTACCAATAGAACATAAAATAAAATTCTATATCTCTTACTTCGCTTACTAATTCGATAATGAATCTGGAATTCCGATAAACACAAAATCGAGATACGGACGAAAAGCTTTTTGAAACAGCTATATTCAATTAATATAATTGCAGGAGCCAAATCAAAGAAGGTTTCATAACAAATCCTCTATTTGTACAAAA
This sequence comes from Passova gellias, assembly GCA_018249975.1. Lineage (NCBI taxonomy): Eukaryota > Metazoa > Arthropoda > Insecta > Lepidoptera > Hesperiidae > Passova > Passova gellias. Next base: position 4,198 of record DWUN01002373.1, on the reverse strand, counting down.
TTAATTATTAAGGACGACTCGTTGATTTCATACAGATTGCTGATAATCTCTTTCACGTCAACGCAGGCGCTTTATTGTGTCCGACCCGAATGGCGTCAACCTACTGCCTAAAGCTGTACAATTTTAATTAAATTGTCCTCTTCGTTTCGCATAATTTATTTCCTTATATTTATTTCAGATCAAATTGCGTTTGTTTACTGTAATAATCTAGTCTTCGTACAAGCTCATGGTCCTGAAACATGCCTGAATTCATAAGGAAGAACGAATAAGTAAAGTTTATCCTTCCATCAGCCTTTAAATGTCCATTGCTGGACGTAGGTCTCCCCTAATCGGCGGCACTCCGTCCGGTCCTGAACCTTCAGAATCCAGTGGTACCCCACTGTGTTCTTCAGGTCATCAGACCAACAACCAAGAAGTAAAGATCCAAATATAAAATTGGATTAAACCAAATATACTATTTAAAATGAATATTATAATTGAACTTCAGTAGGTTGTATAGAGAATAGGTGCGTAAACCAAAAGCCCTTAGCACGTTACCTGTTGCCATGCCCCATGCTAAGAACAACTTGACTTATTTTACTTACAAAATGTTACTGGATACAATGGAGTATGTATTGGAAGTATATATTGGATTTAATTGAATATTGATAGTAACATGCATTGAACAGACGAAAATCATCACTATAATACAATATATATTTTTTATTCATTGTTATTTTTGTACCTAAATTAAGAATTATTTTCTACTTCTTAGTTCGATGTGCTTTAAAGCGTTTTTTTTTAGTTTTTATTTTAATTTTATTCTGTTTTTTATCAAATTTTCTGATAATAAAGGTAAGCCGAGTTTCTTTGGTTCCTATTCAAATGTATTCATTTTCTCCGAGTCCTCAACGTACCTATTAAAGGACACGTACGTCAACGTAAACCGTCTCTGTCATGAACCTAATTGTACTCCGACCCACTAATTTTAAAAATTCACGAAGGAACAAATTGAAAATTCATTGGAGGTACCTGCTTACGGGCAAACCATGCTTCTTTTGGTTCATTACTGATTTAGCTATCAATTCATTTAAGATAACCTTCGATCGATTACTGAAGAAACGACATTTATTAACAAATATACAGAATCCTAAAAATCCAACAGACATATTTATGGAACAGTGTATATATATCTAAAAATATATATCAATGCAAAATGTCATAATCCAAGTAATATTTACTTGCTTTAATCCTAAACTCATTTGCATTTCACAAATATGTTTCTTTGTTTTTGCTATTAGTTTCCGGGTAACTGTAAACGAATCTCGCTTTTGTCTGATTTTCAGCTCGCATCCTAAATAAAGCCTTCAGGCCATTGTGATGTAGAGCATCGCGCTATTATTGTCATCGCACAAAGATACTTTATAACGAAGATCTTCATAACCGTTCTTTTAGAATGGTATCGATAAAAACGGAAATTAGATTTTACTAACCAATTACATTCCTCATACCCGTTTTGAACGTACACGGGTTTAATCTAAGTGTACTCGTATGTAAGTTTTTGTCTAAAGTATGGCCTATTTGTATAAAAACTTTGATAGTATAACAGAAATTATCGATTCAAAGTACCATGTATGTCTTTGTCATATTTTAAACATTTGTAACGGTTTCTTCGTTAAAAAACGCCAATAATAATCGCATAAAGGTCGAGATATTTTCGCACGTTACGACGCGTTAAGGGGTCGACATGTGGGCGTCGGGTTTCATTTCACAGATCATTAGAGTAAAAAGGGTAAACAAAAGTAGGCCAATGACCTTTACTTAACAAAAAAACAATTTTAACAACACATTACATACAAATAACAGTAACGTTCGGTGCCGGTGTGTTCAGTGTACAAGAAGCGAGCGCGAGCTGCTATGGTATTGACGTATCTAATGTCAAATGTTGTATTTCGTACTCTTTGAGCTCTTCAAACAACCAATCACGTGCGATAACGTTCCCCACTGTCAAGTGCTATCGACATTCGCACTCGCAAAAATTAGTTTCCCAATACTGACACTAGTAGGCGCTTTTTCAATTCCGTACAAATTGCAGTTTACGATCTCGGAGACCAGCAGAGACGAATAGGCACGCTAGGCAAACAGGCCACACACACTTTATATAGGTCACAATTAAACGCGCGTTAAAAAGTAAAAGTTTGATGCGCGGTGTTTTCCAACAGATAATTCATTACTGCAAGAACAGTGGGTAAATGTAGGCGAAATGTAATTTTGTCATATCACTTGCTACAACAGTTAAGGAACACATCGCGAGCATACACGTCTTATAGTCTGAGTATACACGTCTAGTACGCTATAACAATAATGGCGTCGCAGGGGAAGTCTATCAACAGCGACCTGTTTAGTATGAGAGCTTCCGTACCCAATAAAACAACGTGACAATAGTTGTTGGTGGTTATTATGATGAAATACAATTTGACATACCGATGCACAAATCCGAAATATTATCAGACTTTAAAATACAATGTATTGTATTGTATATAAAATCATAACTTATTTCACAATTTTTTTTTATTGCGTAATAGGTTTGCGTATGACTGCGAGCTCACCTGATGCTAAGTGAGATGCAATCTAAGATGAAACACGCTTGCCTAGAAATTCAGTATTGTGATTACGTTCGTTTTGTTAATTTCACCGTTTTATTCTTCGCTTTAATTTAATGTCATTTGCATATTCAGGTACACGAGAGCCTCTAAGTTACTCCAAATCATATTGGTAAAATCTGAATAAAATTCACAGACCTACGAGTAGGTGCTTATAACTTACCATATGCGTGTGTAGCGTTTTCTTTAAAATAAAAAGCCAGACTGTATTTTAATACTCCTTAAGCTTCTTCTCGTATAATAAATCAATAATGCCCTTGTTAATGTGTCACGAAAACTTGAACTGTGGAGAGCTTCAACAAATGCATGAGAATTATTCGCTCGGAACGGCACAAACATTATTTATGGCTTTCAAACTCGCATTTAAGTAGAATGGAAAAGTAGGCAGCAAGCGGTACATATAAAGTTGTAATAAGTATTACTGGAACAGATTTAATTAAATGTTGCCTACAGTTACATTTTTTAAAAATAAAAAATTATTCTCACAAACGAATTGAGCTCAGGCTTTTTCAAACTATACATTTTCTTATCACAATTCTAATGATTGAAAATCAAATGTAATGTACTAGTCATTTCTATATTCACTGGATGTTTCTTGATTCTTTAGATGAGTAATTATTGATATATTTATCATTTTAGCAATTATCGTTAATGTTTACAATCTTCATTCTAAATACGAAAGAGAGCAACGTAAAATAACGTCTGTCCGGTATTTTATTTGCTTAATAACATACCACAGATACGCAAAACTATTGCATATGCGAGTATTGTATCAACGTACTAAAAACCACGTTGAGCCACGACGAATGCAGCCTTGTCGCATTGAACCGTCGCTTAGCAACAGTGTTTGCATTCTCATGGTCCGATTCGAAAAATATGTATATTTAGGAATGAATCACTGTAGTGTTTAAACTAAGTTCACAAACTATCTTCAGAATACTAATGCAACTACGACCTATCTCATATTTATGCTGTTTAATATACTTATTTATAAGTAGATATAAATTTGTATGGCCAGCATTAATTCTGACGTAACAAACCATAGAGCAAATAAAAAAAAAATACGAACGAATGAAAAAGTTTCCATTCTAGAAAATTCGCTACATATGTTCGAATTCGAAATATTCAACGCGATCCGGTAATCAGAGGACACCGCAGTGTTTACGTTGCGATCAGTGGAGACGTAAACTTCCTTAGATTAACGATCCGCCGGAAAGTTTGACGATTCGGCGGTTAAACAACAATATTACGATATCCTCTTGCTCCATGACGATATTATGTTGGCGAAAATCTATATTGTTTCTTACATGTATATCTTGAAATCGTTTTGAAAATTATCTGTAATGATAAGTAATTATTATTATCACTTAAATAAGGTTAAAACTCCTTGGTTAAAATCAGAACATCAAGGGGTTTGATAATTATAATGATACTAGCTTTTGCCCGCGACTGCGTCCCGCCTCCGCCGCCAAAAATGTAATTATTTACAACATCAAATTAGACACCTCAAAAATATCAGTATTTCTCTACTATATAATGGATATTATTGTAAATAT